>JAODAL010028001.1:0-42500 GCA_025379985.1 Phyllomedusa bahiana | reverse complement strand
AGCAAAGAAGCCACTTCTCTCCAGAAAAAACATCAGGGACAGACTGGTACAGGCAGTGGACTGCTGAGGACTGGGGTAAAGTCATTTTCTCTGATGAATCCCCTTTCCGAATGTTTGGAACATCTGGAAAACAGCTTGTTCGGAGAAGACAAGGTGAGCGATACCACCAGTCTTATCTCATGCCAAACTGTAAAGCATCCAGAAACCATTCATGTGTGAGGTTGCTTCTCAGCCAAAGGAATCGGCTCTCTAACAGTCTTGCCTAAAAACACATCCATGAATAAAGAATGGTACCAGAATGTCCTCCAAGAGCAACTTCTCCCAAACTTCCAAGAGCAGTTTGGTGATCAACAATGCCTTTTCCAGCATGATGGAGCACCTTGCCATAAAGCAAAGGTGATAACTAAATGGCTCAGGGAACAAAACAGAGATTTGGGTCCATGGCCTGGAAACTCCCCAGATCTTAATCCCATTGAGAACTTGTGGTCAATCATCAAGAGACGGGTGGACAAACAAAAACCAACAAATTGTGACAAAATGCAAGCATTGATTGTGCAAGAATGGACTGCTATCAGTTAGGATTTGGTCCAGAAGTTGATTGAGAGCATGCCAGGGAGAACTGCAGAGGTCCTGAAGAAGGGTCAACACTGCAAATATTGACTTGCTGCATTAACTCATTCTAACTGTCAATAAAAGCTTTTGTTAATCATAATATGATTGCACTTGTATTTCTGTATGTGATAAAAACATCTGACAAACACACAAAAACCAGAGGGCAACAGATAATGTGAAAATATAATATTTGTGTCATTCTCAAAACTTTTGGCCATGACTGTACATACACACCTAACTTTATATAACAATTTTGAAACCTAACCTCCTACCCTCACTATCTAGTATAATATACCTATGTATCTAAACGGATTCTATCCTATCCAGTTAGATAACATTTAAGAACAGCCAGTATTTCACCTCACTGATATTATCAATTTGTTTAACATAGTATACTTTGAGTGGAACCCTACATATAAAGTGACTTACTAGCTCAAAGAGGTAACTAACTGGGCTAAAGTCCCTATTATAATGGGCATTCAATTGTTCAAAAGTAACTCTAAGCAGCGGGTTAATAGTTGAGGCTAGGATGTCAAAATTAAAATAGCGTGCCTGACCTCCCCGACATGTTTCACCAGCTCCCTGGCGTCATCACAGGATAGAAGTCCGGTCTCAGTGGTTCAAAGTACTTCCTTATATGCAAAATACCCGGTCCGCCCATACAAACCAACCACCAATTCTCTTATTCAACACAACACCTCCACTAGATAGTGTATTTGTAAGAAAATGGGTGTGTTCTATCATTGGTCCTCTGCTTATACCCATGTCTGACTATCGCTCGCGCATATGTAGTGTGCGGTACGGATACTTCCGGTATTCCTATGACATATTCCTGCCCTCTTGTTCTAACCATATTGCGCATACGCGATGCTCGATCTCTCGAGCATGCACATTGAAATCAAAGCGCTTCCGTCCTTTTCCCTATTGAAGTTCCGTCTATGCTTTCTAAATAGCACGCTTGTAATCTCTATAGGACTAGTATTGTAATTTATAGGTATGTATTAGAGGAGATACAAATTAAGTGTCAGATATTTATTCTTTTACCATCTATTTATAACAATTAGAATCAGCGGACCAAATATTTGATCAGTGATCTCAAAAAAAGAAAGATATTATACTACTATTATCTTACCACTGACCGTAATGTATTTTTACTAATCTCATCTATACTAATGTTACAAAAAGGGATGGCAGAATTTAAATAAATGCCGCAAAAGAAAAGCCCTCATTCAGACCATTCAGGTTTAATGTATCAAGTCGATATATCCATTTGGCCTCTTCTTGAAGTAAAATTAAATCCAGATTGCCTTTTCTTTGACTTAATTTTTTAACACAAATTCCCCAAAACTTCAATACTTCTACATTTCCATAATGAACATCCATACTATGCCTAGCTAGAGGAGTGTCATCTTTGGTTTTGATGTTACTAAGATGTTTAGAGATCCACCGACGAATTTCCTGTATTGTTTTTCCAACATAAATCGTAGGGCAAGTTCACATTGCACCATATATTACCCCTTTGGTTTTACAATTAATAAACTGCCTTATTTCAAAATTCTTATTATCTTTGGGGTTAACAAAGACCTTTGCTTTTCAAATAAAGGGCCAAAAATAACAATTTCCAAAAGAATATGAGCCTACAACTGATGATTTAAAGAGAACCTGTCACATAGTTTTTGCCCCCCAGGCTGAGGACAGCAAAAGGTAGTGTCAGACCTGCTGTTTCCGGCGCTGTGTCCCTTATTCTGTAAGATGCTGTAGTTTTCGTGTATTTAATGCTCAAATCTGCAGTTTTCAGCCAGAAGAGTCATTCGAAGAGTTCTTCAGAGTGTCAGTTTTTTTCAAACCCCGCCCACCTGAGGCTAGCCCCGCCCAACTCAATTGACAAACCTATTACTTTGAATAGGTAGAAACATGTGACTGTCAGTGGGCGAAGCTAGCCTTTGGTGGGTGGAGCTAACACCTGCTCATGAATAAGATTTGAGGGGTAAATGCTCTGAAACTCCAGCATCTTACAGAATAAGGGGCACAGTGCTGGAAACAGCAGGTCTGACACTAGCTTGTGCTGCCCTCACCAAGGGGGGCACAACCTATGTGACAGGTTCCCTTTAAGCCATGATATTTTTTTGTCATCCACAAAATGGCTATGTACTAACTCATCTCTAAGATTTTTTTCCTCTCCTATATGTGACATTTGGAAATTTTGGAATTACTTCCGAGAAATCAGGGTCGGCTCTCAGAATATTCCAATGTCGCCTCAATATACCTCTTATCTCTATTATTAAAAGTGCCAATACATCTAATAACGTTAGTCTGACTTTCCTTGTTGTGCTGTTTAACCAGTAGTTGCCCTCTGTCACTAGTAATTGCTCTATTATAAGCTTTCCTCAAACAGTTTTTAGGGTAACCTCTTTCTTGAAACCGTACTTTTAACTCAACGCATTCTTTGTTGAATTCCTCCAATGTAGGGCAATTTCTACGAGCCCTCAGATATTGACCTATTGGTATTCCTTTCTTTAATGAAGGAGGATGCCAACTCACAAAATGTAATAGACTGTTAGTAGCTGTACTTTTGCAATATATAATTGTCTAAACTTGTTTGTTCTCATCTAGCATTATCTGAAGATTTAGAAAGTTAATTTTATCTTCATGAATTTCAAATGTGAATTTCATTCCAATATCATTCGCGTTAAGTTTATCAACAAAAACCTTAAGAAAATCTTTACTTCCTTCCCAAAAAAAATCAAAATGTCGTCTATGTAACGACCCCAAAACAAAATTTGATCAGTAAATAGTTTCAAGTGTTCAGAAAAAACAATAAAGTCCTCCCACCAACCTAAAAATAAATTAACAAAGCTTGGTACACACATTTTGCTGACATATGGTCAAATCTGTTTGCTATGAGAGTGAAATCTTTTCTCCTTTGGCAACACTTTGCCTGCTCCATGTCATCCAAATACTTTCCAAAATGAAACTCCTGTTCTGATGAGACTGAGGAGATGTTAGCAGTAGCACTGGCAAGACCCAAATCATCTTGCTCTTGGCACTGCATTGAACTGTACCAATTTATTATATATTTTTGGAGACTGAGTCATTCCATTTTAGAATGACTGACTCCATAGCCTTGGACGTAACTGGTGATGTCACTATGGACATGTCAAGTAATCTGCTCTGGTTCTATTACAACATGTCATCATGTACCAGCATAGACCGCAAAGCAGTGGGAAAACAGATCAGTGCAGGAACAGGCAGAAATTCATAAACTGCAATCCAAGTCGGCATAATGCATTTTTTTAAACCCCTTACCGCCGGAGCCAGTTTTGGCCTCTCTGACAGAGCCCCATTTTTGAAATCTGTCATGTGTCACTTTATGTGAGAATAACTTTTGGACACTAACCTATTCATGTGATTCAGAGATTGTTTTCTTGTGACACATTCTGCTTTAAGGTAGTAAGAAATTTTGGTCCAAACAATGCTTGTTTATTTGTGAAAAATATCAAAAAATCGTGAAAATTTTGAAAAATTTACCAATTTTAAACTTCAAAAATTTCTACATGTAAGACTAATAGTTATTCCACTCAAAATTGTTTATAACTAGCATCTGCCCTATGTCGGCTGTAGTTTGGCATCATTTTTTTTAAATGTCTTTTTTTTTTTTTTTTTTTTTTACGACATTAGGGGGCTTAGATATTTAGTAGTCATTTTCAACAAAATTTGCAATATACATTTTTAGGGATCAGTCCAGTTCTAACGTGATTTTGATTGACCTGTATGTTAGATACCACCATAAATGACCTCATCTAAGAAACTACACCCCTTAAAGTATTCAAAACAGCATTTAGGAAGTTTATTAACCCATTAGGTGTTTCACAGGAATTAAAGCAAAGTGAAAGTGAAATTTTTAAATTTCACTTTTTTTGCAGATTTTCAATTTTTATACATTGTTCACAAGAATACGGTAAATGTGATCAGGGAAATACAACTTAATATTGATTCCCCAGATTCTGCCGTTTTCAGAGATATCCTGTATGTGGCCCTAGCGCATTATTTGGCTCAACCACAAGCCCAAGAATAGTAGGAGCACCTACTGGACTCTATCTCATTTTCATTACCATTTTATTTAGGGGCCATTTCAGGTTTGCGGACACCCTAAGGTGCTAAAACTTAATAAACTCCCCTAAAAAGACCCCATATTGGAAACTACACACCTTAAGGAATATATCCAGGGGTGTAGTGAGCATATCGACCCCACAGGTGTGTCACAAAATTTTTTAGCGTTAGGCTGTGAAAATGAAAAAATTTTTTTTTTCCAATAATCTGCAATTTTAGCTGAAAATTTTTAATTTTTACAAGGCATCCTGGTAAAAAAGCACCCAAAACCTTGCTACGCAATTTCTTCCAAGTTCGGCAATACCCTACATGTGGGTGTAAACTGCTGTTTGGGCGCATGGCAGGGGGTACAAGGGAGGGAGCGCTATTTGGCTTTTGGAACGCAGATTTTGGTGGGGCCATGTCGCATTTACAAAGCCCCCAAAGTACCAGAACAGGTGAAACCTTCCAGAAGTCACCCCATTTTGGATTCAGCACGCCTCATAGATCTCATCTAGGGGTGTATTGTACATTTTGGGTGCACAGGTGTTCCAAAGTTTGTTTTTATTTGCATTGGGCTATGAAAATGAGGGGAAAACGCAATTCCGTCATTGTTTTATGGGCTTCAATTTTAAAGCGTTCGCCGTGCAGTATAAATTACATGATAACTTTACTATGGGGGTAGGTACAATTGCAATGATATAAATTTTATATAGTTTTTTTATGTTTATTACTTTTCAACAATAGAAATAGGTCTATAAAAAATTGCGTTTATATGTTGTCCTGTTCTGATAGCCGTAACGTTTCAGTTTTCTGTAAAACTAGCTGATAATGGGCTTGTTTTTTGTGGGATGAGTTGACGTTTTTATTAGTACCATTATGGGGGACATATGCCGCTTTGATCACTTTTTATTAAGGTTTTTGTGAGCGATTTTTAACAAAATACAGCATTCCTGGTAGTGTTTTTTATTTTTTATTTTTTAACAGCGGTCACCGTGCAGTATAACTTACATACTAGTATCACTCAGCATGTCGATACTATTACAGCGAAACCAAATTTGTATATTTTCCAGTTCCACTGCAATTACCCAATAAAAACACTTTTATTCAAAAAGGAAAACACATTTTTGCATCGCCATAGTCTGAGAGCCATAACTTTTTTATTTTCTGTGTACGGAGCTGTGTAGGGGCTTGTTTTTTGCGGGAAGAGTTGATGTTTTTATTGGTATCATTTTTGGGGGGGACAAGACTTTTTGATCAGTTTTAAATCCGTTTTTGGAAGGCAGGGTGAAGAAAATACTGCAATCCTAGTAGTGTTTTTTATTTTTTATCAGCACTCACCGTGCAGTATCCCCTGACCAGTTAGCTTTACTCTCTGGGTCGATACGATTACGGCGATACCCTATTTATATAGTTTTTTTTAAATTTTGAAGCACTTTAAAAAAAAAAAAAAAAAAGTGTTCTTATTGTGTTAAATAATATTTATGCATCTGAGCCATAACTTTTATTTTTCCGTATACAGTTACGTGTAAGGACTGTTTTTTGCGGGATAACTGAAGTTTTAATTGGTACAACTTTGGCGTTTATATGAGTTTTTGATCGCTTTTTATTCCATTTTATGTGCTGCAGGATGTACAAAAATCGCAGTTCTGTGACTGTTTTTTGTTTTTTACGGCGTCCACTGTACGGGTTAATTACCATGACAGATTTATAGGGTGGGTCGTTACGCACGCGACGATACCAAATATGGGTACTTTATTTTTGATCTTTTTTGGGGCGATTGCCGTTTGTAAAGGGGAAAAGGGCGATGTACGGGTTTTTTTATTTTATTTTTTGTGTTTTACTTTTTTTCACTTTTGACATTTATTTTTACTTTTTTTTCACTTGTTGTTAGAAGGCAGGCCAGTGCACAGTACTCCTACTGTGTACTGGTCGCCATGACAACGCCTGTCACCATGCCCATAATGCATTGCGGGCATGGTGACGTCACTGATGACCCTGGGAAGTGCCGTTCACTTCCCGAGGGCATCAGAGAGGAGAGCAGGCAGGAGGAGCTCACTCCTCCTGCCTGCGGCTTTATCGCAGCCATGACAGGCTGCGGTAATGAAGCGTTAATCACCCGCGGCCGGAGCTCACTCCGGCCGGGGGTGATACGGCATGCGGCCAGCGGTAATTTACCGCTGGTCCCATGTTGCGATCGCGCGTGGCTCGCCCGCAAGATCGCCAGGGCGTATGCATACGTCCATTTGCGGGAAGTCACTTCCCACTAGGGCGTATGCATACGCCCTATGTCGGGAAGGGGTTAATCTCACATACAATGACCCACCCGCTTTCCAATAAATGCATAATTCTCCATCATAGCCAACTACTGTGTAGTAATTAATCTTTACTGCGGTCAAGAGTACTGAACTTGTTTATAGGTCAAATGGCGCCCCTAAAAGGGAGCCTTCACAATACCTAACTGATGGGGCATGAATGACTGTAAGAAAGCTCAAACATGTGATGTTCATGTGGCAGTTCACTTTAATTATTGTTGGCGGCACATTTCCTGTTTGCAAGGAGAGATGTGCTACCAACAAATTATGATTTATAAAACTGTATAACAGTTGTAATCAGCCATCATTCGGCCTTTTACAAGGGGAGATTGTTGTGAGCGATAAACATCCTGTTAAAAAGACCAGATTGTCAAATATCTCTGGACAATCAATCTTGTACTCCAGTAAACCAATATGTATACCAGTGAGGACTGAGGCATGAAGAATAAAATGGAGCATAACCATTATTAAATAGTGGAAGGAGATAAGAACTTCAAATCTCCAAATAAGCGCTGCAATGTTTAAATATAAATTTCTTACCTACAAAACTTCAAAAATGCAGTCTTTAACAGTTTAGTCTTATCATCATGTGGTATAGTCTCTCCTCTTGTAGATGGCTCCATAGGTGTAGCCTTTAGTAAGGAAAAAAAAACCACAGTATTTATGCATATTCAGTGGGAGTCCATAAACAATGTATAAGGTACTATTTTGTACAGCTATTAGACCCAATATGCTGATGCCTCACCACCCATGATATACCAATAGCTTGCATGACAAGGAAGAACCTTGCTCTTTGACAGGTAGGATGCTGTGACTGCAGATTGAGTCTAGTGAGCAGTAATTGCTTTAGAGGACTGGGAGACTTGGTACAGACAGCTTAAGACAAGTGTAAAGAGTATGTGTCCCCAACTTTGGGGAGATTCAAAGAAAGTACTTAATGTGAAGAGACCACTCCCCCAGGTCTCATGACTGAAGTTGGTTGGATGGAGGAACAGTGCACATTCACTCATTTATTTATTTAGATGCCATGGCCACGATCCCTATGGTGTCTAATGGTTAAACAGTAGCCAGCTCAGATTCCTGCTGTTAGCAGCGGGTGTCAGCTATTATAATCAGCCGGCACCCGCCACATATAGAGCTGGCTCAGCAAATGAGCCTGCTGTATAGCTCCTTCCCAGTATAATGTAAAGGGTTTTTTTCCCTACAAAGATTAATTTAATTTCATGTTGAAAGGTAATCATCTGCACTGTCAGCATAATGGCTCAGCTACAAGCTAAACATGCTAATAACTGCCATAGAACCAACTGCAGCCTGAAGAGACCGTGAGAGGAAAGCTGCCTGTGACTCAGTGAAACAGCGCAAGTTTATGTCACATGTCGATAAGCAGTTAAAGAGGCTGTCCAGCATATATTTTCATTTCATTTGTAGCACAGACACGCCTAAAAGAAAATAAAGCTATTTAAAATCATACCCACCTGACCCCACAGTGAGGATGGCACCGGCCTTGGAATATAGGTTTCAGACAAGTATGTTTTTAGTTTTTAATTACTGTTTTAAATGGACTAAAGTTAAATCAAAATACTAGTCCACGTGCAATGAGCATAAATTGGGTAGAGCTAATAAAAACCCCAGATTCAAATGTGAGAAAATTAGAATAATGTGAAAAAGGACAATATAGTCGCCTCAGTCACACACAAAAGGTTTCCTTAGCCTTTAAGTGTAGCCTCCTTCACTCTGGTTCAGTAGGCTACACAATCATGGGGAAGACTGCTGGCTTGACCGTTGTCCAGAAGAGAGCCATTGACACCCTCCACAAAGAGAATAAGCCACAAAAGGTTGTTGCTAAAGAAGCTGACTGTTCACAGCTGTACCAACGCATATAAATGGAAAGTTGTGTGGTTGAAAAAAGGTGCACAAGGAATAGGGATGAAGACAATCTTGAAAGTATCGTCAAGAAAAGGTCATTCAAGAAATTGGGAGAGATTCCCAAGGAGTGAACTGCGGCTGGAGTCAGTGCTTTAAAGAGTCACCACACACAGATTCATCAGGACATGGGCTACAATTGTCACATTCCTTGTGTCAAGAAGTCATGACCCAGGGAAACTATTAGAAGCATCTTAAATGGGCTAAAGGAATTTCATTTAATTTTGAAATTAAATGTCCCAGAGTCTGGAGGAAGGGTGGAGAGGTCACAATTCAAGTTGCTTGAAGTTTTGTGTTAGGATTTCATAGTCTGTGATGGTTTGGGTAACCATCTTATCGGCTAGTGTTGGCCAACCGGTTATATCAAGTCCAAGGTCAACACAGCCACCTACCAGGCAATTTTAGAGCACTTTATGCTTCCCTCTGCTGACAAAAGTCAAAAGTCCCAAAACCTGGTTTAATGACCATGGTATCACTGTGGTTGATTAGCCAGCAAATTTGCCACTGTGGGGTATTGTCAAGAGGAAGATGAGACACACCAGAGCCAACAATGCAGCGGAGCTGAAGGGCGCGATCAGGCCACCTGGGTTTCCAAAATGCCTCAGCAGTGCTATACAATAATCACCTCTGGGGCTTTTTACTTGAATTAATGCTGCCAGGCATAAAGTATTGAGAGAAAATACTGTAGATTCCTACATCACAATTCATCTTTTTGATTGGTCTTATACATTTTTCAATATACTGAATTTTGGATTTACATTAGCTGTAAGCCAATAATCATCTACACTTACATAGTTTGTAAGGCCGAAAAAAGACAGACGTCCATCCAGTTCAGCCTATTTTGCTGAAGTGTTGATCCAGAGGAAGGCAAAAACCCCCATGAGGTAAAAGCCCATTGTCCTTATTTTAGGGACAAAAATTCCTTCCTGACTCCAATCTGGCGTCCAGAATAAATCCCTGGATCAACGATCCCTCTCCAGAATCCTAGTCACTATAACTTGTTATATTATTACACTCCAGAAATGCATCCAAACCCTTTTTGAACTCTGTTATTGAATTCACCATGACAAGTCCCTCTGGCAGAGAGTTCCATAGTCTCACTGCTCTTACAGTAAAGAATCCCTTTCTATGTTTATGAAGAAACTCTCTTTCCTCAAGAGGATGCCCCCTTGTTATGGATACAGTCCTGGGTATAAATAAATCTTTAGCAAGATCTCTATATTGACCCTTAATATATTTAAACATATTTATGTTCCCCCTAAGCCATTTTTCTCTAAAATAAATAACCCCAATCTTGCTAATCTTTCTGGGTATTGTAGTCCACCCATTCTTTTTATTATTTTTGTTGCCCGCCTTTGAACCTGTTCAAGCTCTACAATGTCCTTCCTGTGCACTGGTGCCCAAAACTGTACACAATACTCCATGTGTGGTCTGAACAGGGACTTGTATAATGGGAGAATAATGTTCTCATCATGTGCATCTATGCCCCTTTTAATACACCCCATGATCCTATTTGCCTTGGCAGCTGCTGCCTGTCACTGGCTGCTACAATTAAGTTTACTGTCCACCAGGATTCCCAAGTCCTTCTCCATGTCACTTTTACCAAGCGTTTTTCCGTTTAACAAGTAATCATGGAATGGATTTTTCCTTCCCATGTGCATAACCTTGCATTTATCTGTGTTAATCTGCCACCTCTCTGCCCAGGCTTCTATATATCGCTCTGCATGTAATGAGTCTATACAATATATGGGTTTCTATTTGACTTGAATTACAGACATAAATTAACTTTTGATTGTATTCTAAATTTTTGAGATGCAGTAATAAAAGTATAAGCTGAATAGCCCATTAGTTCTATTGTATTTCATTGCAATTTAAAATAGATTACCAGATGTGTGTATTTTTTTCCCCTCTTTAAATTCTTCACCTCTTTTTCTCTTTGCCCTGTTTTGACCTGCTCTAAATTATCACCTAGAACACTGCCTGCATTGGTAAAATAACCAAATTTTGCTTAAGAAATCTGGTAATAAACGTTGGGAATTAGAAAGTGAGATTCAAAAAGGTCTAATATGACTAAGGACATTGTATGCTTTAGTCATAAAAGGATAAATCACAGCAGAGGGAAAAACGTTGCATTTTACCTGATTACTAGCTCCAGCTAGTGAAGAGGAAAGAGAATCTTCAACATCTTCTGGCAAAACTGAGACACTCTCACGAGGAACAACCGCTAGTAGGCCACTCTTCCTTGTAAAAAAGAGTGGCAGATCAGTACAGGACCCTGCTCCAATAATGTGATCCCCTGTATAAAAAAAAAAGAAAATCCAAAGAGCTTTTGGTACAGTTTTTTTGCTATTGTGTTCTAAGGGATATTGTGCAACAAAGGCAAAACCAATGCCACAGTTAAACATAAAATAGGCAAGCAGTAGTGCAAAACGAAATCGGCTGTACCATATATTATATTCACACTGATGAAAAGCGGCAATAAGCCTGACGAATTTTCTCATTTCGTACTGGATACCTCCAAGTAAGAGCATGTTAAAGGAAGTCCATGAAAAAGCAGTCACAATCTTTTGAGTATATATAAAAAAAAAAAAAAAAAAAAAAAAAAAAAATAGGGCATTTCACATAAAGGATTGGCTGCAACTTTAAACAATTTCTAGATGTTAAAATGATCCCTAGACTGCAAGCGGATCACACAAGTCACTTGTAATCCATTTGTGAAATCAGCAGCAAGTATTCACTTTTCTGCAGCAGTATCCCAGGGCAGACCTAGAAGCCTGCTTTAACGCACAAGGCTCAGTTCCAACAGCAGACTTGGGGCTTAACGCATGCGAATCCAGCAACTAAAACCAGAGACACCATCGGGTTATATTTTTTAAGAGCCTGTGGTGCAGAAGTGGTCGTCTATCCCACGTCGAATAAGCGACATGTCACTCCGGGTATGTTCACATGGTGTGTTGGGTCCGTGTGAACATACGCTTTTAGATACATGTTTGGCTACATCTGTCGGATCCTAGATGGACCCAAACACGTATCTAATAAATAGCAGTGTGATTTACATTGCTTTTAATATGAAACATGCATCGGCATTCAGACGAGTGATCACCGATGCGTGTCTCATTGCGTTTTTCAGATCCATTCCAAGAATTGACATGTCAATTCTTGGTCCGAAAGACGCAGCAGGAGCCCCATTATAAAATATAGGGTGCAATCCTGCTGCATCTAACACGCACACAAACACGCAGCTGCATCGCCAATGCATTTTTGGATGTGATTTTCGGATCAAAAATGCAGTGTGAACAAGCCCTTATACTGCACAGTTCATGCATGGAAATCTAGCAGATAAAGGAACATATTTGCACGTCTGCACAGAATAAGTTACATTTCCCACACCACGAATGTCCATGAAACACAATGGAATGCTTTCTGTGTGGAATTTTTATTGAATAGGGCTAATCTGCATCTGGATCTCCAGCAAAAACTACTGTACAAAAAAGAAACCAGCACAGATTTGCTGCAGCAGATACACAGCAGATTTTTGAAGGAAAAGTTCCATTAGTGAAAATCCATTGAGGGTTACTCTTGAACAAGTATCACCATGGCAGAGTACAACTTGTTAGATTAAATTAATAGTGCAATAACTGCCTAATTACCTTGAACTTCGAACGATATTTTCTCTTGTGGTATGGTGGCTCGCCTTGTACCTGTGGAGCAGGCAAAAACCATGTCCTTTGTGTATATGCATGTGACATGGCTAGCAAAGTTCGGAATCACGAGCTGGGCATACAGCAGATCTTCGGACTACAGTTAATAAAAAAAATAATAATTACACACCTCTATATAGATATAACTTAGATAGATAGATAGGCTCTCCATATATCTATAGTGTGTGTGGATATATAGGTAGATATCTATATTTCTCTCTCACGCTTTCTCATATACAGACGAGGATGAAATGAGTATTGAACATGTCACCAAGTTTCTAAACAAAATGTTTCTAAAAGGTGCTATTGACATTAAGGTCCAAATGTATGAAAACTGTCCACATGTATGACATGAAAGGGGTGCTCTGATTGGTTGCTATGGGTAACAGAGTGAATTTTAGACCTAGACCGTTTTCATACATGTGGCCCTAAATTCTCCCCAAATGTCAGTAACAACCAATCCACTCTACAAGAAATCAATACCAAAATTAGTTTGTTAAATCATAAATTAGGGTTATTATCCTATTCAATTGAGTATACCATGAACTTTCTCACTTTGGCATTGTGTGCGCCCTCCCGTCCCCTCATCTGGCCTATTCATTCACTTTCCCCCCGAGGGATTCGCCTCTCCCGTTTCCTCCATGAAGTGAAGTTTTGGCCAGGTGCCTAAAGAACCCGCGCAGGGAGGGAAAATGTTGGATGGTAAGGTGTCCCCATCTGAACTGAGTTAATGTTGTCATGGTGGATGGGCCCTGGCAGCTTTGATCAAAAATGTGCTCTAAGAACCTAAAGTTTTCATGCACGAAAAAAGTAGCAGAAATGCATTTTAAAATCTGTCATATATTCACTTTATCTATTGGCATTTGTAGAGTGCTGCTGATATTTTGTTGTGTTTGCCGCCACGCTAGCGTGCAGATTTATTTATTTATTTTTTTTTTTACAAAATTTCTGCTTCTATTGTTAATTTATGGAAAATTGGAGGTACACTTTAAACCCTCTTCCCAAAAAACACCAAAAGTAAGTATACTATATACTAAACCAACACTCTACAACTCCTCTAAAACATATGAGCTGTTTAAAGTCATATTCGGACACTGCATATTTACTGCCTTTTTTACAGTGCAAAAACATCTGTATGTATTTTAGCGTATCTCGTGCTGATTTTACTGCGTGTATTAGGTAGTAGGCAAATCTTGACAAACAAGTTGATTTTAGCTACAAGATCCTACAATCCCTCTTTACAAAAAGACCTTTTGTACCTATCAAAACCATTTGCACAAAACTTGTGGCAGACAAGGGGAGACTACCTTCATAAGACAAAAGGTACAACAGAATGGGGCAAGATAGCACAGATCGTGTGCATGCCGTCTTTGTCACTCTAAATCGGATTGCACTGCCAGCAACATCCTGCTTGGGCAATTTTTTTTTTTTTTTTTTTAAACCTCCCTATCACCAGTTTAACAGGCATAGCTACGAATAGGAACAGATCGCAGAACTGAAATGTCAGTTAATGCTGTTGGGACCATCCACAGCCTGCAAAAGCAACAAGAGCCATAAAGAGCACCTATCACCAAAATTGTTATTGAACAGCTTGTTAAAGGGGTGTTATCGTTTCATTAAATGGTCTTCAGAATAAGGGGACAGTGAAAAGAAGCAACTTTGCAATTGGATGTCATTAGCAAAGCTGCCTTGTTCTCACAGTGTCCCTTATCTTGTGTTTTTATTTACACTGATATCCAGTGTGGGTCTAATCCCTCCTCCTTGCATTTCACTAGCTGAGAGCTCATTTACATTCTGTACAGCCCCTGGGTCGATTCATGGGCTGTACAGAATGACTCAGAGTTAGGGGCCGTAGCATTTTTCTGTCTCCACACCTAGCAGAAACCGACTTCAGCAGATTGTACAATGAGAAAACATGACAGTTTTGACCCTGTGCCTAACTCTCCTGCATACACGCAGATCTGTGCCGTTCTTAGAAAGCTGTAATACATCTCCAGCTGTGAGAGGAGATCAGTGCTCAGATTAGATTGAATGCAGCCTGTGGTATGTATACAGCTCTTATAAAATAAGACTGATAGGGAGAGACACAGTGATATGTGAACTCAGTGAAGGGGGGATGATGTCATCCAGCTGGGAGGGGGAGAAACGCCCCTGCATTCACAGAGTTGAGAAGCTGAGAGCAGTGTGAATGAGCCGAAGTAAGGAAGCGTTACATCCCCTTTAACTATTGAGAAAACAATACAATCTCTAATTACATGTCATTACAATAAAATTTAAATTCCTAGTGAAAACAGTCTATGTCACGTGCCTGTTACATTAAACACCCGACTTCTGCCTGAAGTCGCCGCCAGGAAGTTCCCAGCATGCCTAGCATCATGTCGTCATGCCCCCCACAATCCCTTTCAGCAAGCAGGAGAGATTAGTGAGGATTCTCTCCCCCATGGCCCCTACTGCTCCTCTCTGCTGCCCGGGCCAGGACCTCAGCTCAGTGCAGAGTGGAGCCAGTAGCCGGGCAGATGTGCAGCAGGAGATACCAGGACAAGTGCAATGTGCAGACTGGTCCAGTCCTACACACTCCTGACCAGGGGACTCTGCTGCCAAGACAGAAAGAACAGTGTAGTACACTTCAGTGTGCAGCCCTCCCCCACTGTGCTCAGTGGTCCTCCTCAGCAGCTTTGTAGCTGAGCAGACTGACATCTAGATAATGTGATTGATTGCCCTCAGGAGTTCAGAGCCTGCAGAACAGTGAATGCCATCCACACTGCTGTTGAAGTGACTGTCCTGCTACCTCCTGAGTGTAGTCTGATGCTATCAGTTGTCAGGGGATCAAACAAAGAGGTGCTGCAGCAGCTCAGTCAGCAATGTGTATCACCAGGCAGGCTGGTTGTGTATACAGAGGACATCCCCACGGTGTAGAGCCAGAAAAATCCTTAGTATTGTGGTAGAACTACGAGTCCCAGCATAGATTTAGGCTAAGTCCACAAAGCAATATGAAAATGCCGTCCAAAATCCGACAGCCGGATTCCAGATTCCCAGCAGCTCAGTACATTGAGGTCTGGCAGATTATACAGGTTCTATATTCCACCAGACAGATGGCGGTCTACGAAAGCCTCAGTAAAAAAAAAAAAAAATCTGCGCTGTGTAGACTACAGCATGGAGTTTATATTGAAGTCTATACAGCACTGGATGTGGTCAGATTTTCAGCAGATTCAAAATGCTGAATCCGCAGAAAAACTGACCGAAATCCTGCGTTGTGTAGGCCTAGCCTTACAGAATAAAGCCCATTCCCCTTCCAATCTAGCATTATCCTGCCCACTGCGTTTTCCTTATTTCCTCCCCGCCTTCCAAGAAACATATGTTGGTCTTCTGTTTATGTCTTGCTGTTTCAGAATGGCTGATTGGCTGCAGTGGTCACTTGCCACTGCCTGATTTCACCGCACATACAGTTCTCTTCCATACGGTGACAAAAGGCAGTGGCACGTGACCACTGCAGCCAACCAGCCTTTCTGAAGCAGCAAGATAGTTAGAAAACTAGAGTGAGAAAGGCGCAGTGCTGATCCGAGGCGAGTACGTTTTTTATTTGAGGACACTAGTAAATATTTTTTTGTTTTTTTAATAAAGTAACAGGACAACCTCTTTAATGGCACAATTTACTCTACCAAATAGCGTACTGGGAAACCATCAACCTGCTTCAGAAAAGGGGTGGAACAAATAAATAAGATGTGTTTTATTGCATATACACACACACATATACACATATATACACACACACAAGTATTAAAGTTTTATTATTTAACTTTTATTTAGTTTATACATAAGATATTAATATATAATTTTTTTGTAAGAATCACACACACACACACACACACACACACACACACACACACCACACACACACACATATATACACACAGTGACTTGCGAAAGTATTCGCCCCCCTTGAACTTTTCAACCTTTTGCCACATTTCAGGATTCAAACAAAGATATTAATTTAATTTTTTTTGTGAAGAATCAACAAGTGGCACACCATTCTGGAAGAAAACCTGTTGGAGTCTGCAAAAGACCTGAGACTGGGACGGAGATTTATCTTCCAACAAGACAATGATCCCAAACAAAGCGAAATCTACAATGGAATGGTTCACAAATCAAGGTATCCAGGTGTTAGGATGGCTAAGTGTTAGAAAGTCAAAGTCCAGACCTGAATCCAATCGAGAATCTGTGGAAAGAGCTGAAAACTGCTGTTCACAAACGCTTTCCATCCAACCTCACTGAGCTCCAGCTGTTTTCCAAGGAAGAATGGGCAAGAATTTGTCTCTCGATGTGCAAAACTGATAGAGACCTTCCCCAAGCGACTTGCAGCTGTAATCGCAGCAAAAGGTGGCGCTACAAAGTATTAACTTAAGGGGGTCGAATAATTTTGTGCACGCCTCACTTCTCAGTTTATTTTTTTTATTTATTTTTTTGTAAATATTTTTATTGGGCATCGATACAATACCATAAAATTAACATGGATATAACAATGAAAGTCACATCAATTTGACATGACCTCATACATAATACAAATGACAGAACTTGACAATATGACTAACATAAAATTGAATACATAGCTGCTAGCGAATGCCCGATCACCATTTTCTACATTAACCTCCAAAACCTAACACAACTAAGATACACGTTCTTATGTTAAACTTGTGGAAAGCATAGTAACAAAATCTCTAAGCTCTGTCGCCTCATAAGAGGACATGGGTATGGTCCGCGAATGCGGGGTGGTCAATTGCAAAATCGCTCCTGTACTGTATCCAAAAGAGTTTATTTTTTACAAAAGTTTAAAATAGCCAATAAATTTCGTTCCACTTCACAATTGTGTCCCACTTGTTGATTCTTCACAAAAAAAATTAGAATTTGATATCTTTACGTTTGAAGCCTGAAACGTGGCAAAAGGTTAAAAAGTTCAAGGGGCCGAATACTTTAGCAAGGCACTGTATGTATATAAAAATATCGAAAACTGACCAATAACAATTTTATTTAAATGGCGATGGATTCCAGGGCTGTCTGTGATGGAACTACCATGATGATGGCAGCTCACTCACAGTAAGGGTATGTGCACATTGCGCGTTGAATATGTTTTTACAATACATAAAATGTATTCAAATACATATTAAAAAATGTGGCACGTATTTGGATACGTTTTCTGGAGTGCAAAAATATTTCCCTATTGTTTCCATGGGATTATTTGCTTAAAACGGGTCAAGGATTGACATGTATTTTATTTGAATGTATCTGTTTTATGCAATGCAAAAACGTATGTAAAACACATCATCTGAATGCCGACACATGTTTCACATTGAAATCAATGTAATCACAGTGGAACATTGTTAAATATGTACCCAAAAACCTGTTTAACAGTGTGAACATCCCCTAAGAAGACTACTGTCAGCTGTAATGCTGCCCATGACTACAGTGCATACAAGCCTGGAATTCTGGTGCATTCAAACATGGAATCAGTGGGCGGAATCTATCTGGCCACAGCATGTTACACTGTCACCCTCAAGATGGCCGCTCTCATCAGGTGTTTACTAGGTGGATCTATCAAAATATAATCAGTGTATTTACAGTCGTCATGCTTCCATAGTAATCTATTTCATGTTTAGTTATATTTACAGCCTCCTTCCTGTAATATTACTTAGTGTACTCAGTGGTGATAGGTCCTCGTTAAAGGGGTTGTCTCATTACATCGATTCATCTTACCTCAGTCCTGTTTTCTTGGTTTCATTGTTGAATTCAGGGAGTGTTTATGGCTTCTACTAGCCTGCAGTGATGAGATGCTGAGGACAACAAGTCTGTAGCTATAGCAACTAGCACTGGCAGCCTATCAGGAGAGATCGAACAGGTATGTAGCTACAGCGACCTGAGGAGCTGATGCAGTCATACAGGAGGGAATATCTAGGAATAGGTAGGACACCGTCAATGGACATATATTGTAAAGTGACTTGTTTTTGCAAGATCTTTGACATAAAAAGCAATCCTTGTAGTGAGACAACCCCCTTTAAGTGTTTGAGGGCGGGGAAAGATCAGATTCTGGGAAAACAACCAAACAAGATAACCTCTTTAAAAGCACGTTCACTGAACGGTACTTTTTACAACCCAGTCAACTTGAATTATACCAGCATGCCAAGGATCACTTGATTTGAAAAACCTTCAGCACCAACTCTATTCGGTCAAAGGAGCCAAAAGGAAAAACACTGAACATTTTAATGGATTGGAGGAACCTAAGAGCAATTCATTTTCTGTAACTCATGAGACTTACCTGAAAGGGCGGACTGAGCTGAGTGACTTCAACGTTTATTTCATCAGAAAAGTTGTAGCCTTCGTCTTTTACAGTAATAAGAGTATAATAGGCAATACAAGGAATATCACCAGAATGCCAAGCAGCAGCCAAGATGACTAATCCATCACTGGTTTGCAAAAGAGTAAAGATAGAATATAACTATTTGGAGCTTCCATATTTCTATCATACAATCAACTTTCAAAATATGTTTTACATTTACAACAGCCTACTGGCAGGGAAATTCACAGTGTGTAAATCTATTGTGCCAAGCATCCCAGAAATGTCTGCCCAGACATTGAATGCTGAAAAGACCTTTTGTGGTCTTGAATGAGCTGTTGCTACTGTGGTATAACCAACTATATATATATATATAAAAACACATTTTGGGGGAAACAGGCCCAGTAGGTTACCGGGTTCCGGACCTACTTGGACTGGCCCACAATCCCGTCGGAATGTGCATACACAGTTGAAAACCATGTTGTAGCAGAGACCGGCGCAGGCAGCTTTATGTAGCAATGTTATAACTCCGCCTTATGCCTGCAGTCATCACACCGCCCACAAGCTCTTGGAGCAAGTTTTCAGGGAAACAGGCTGGAAAAACTATTCCCAGTAGGAGGCAATGCAAGCCCCAGTGCTACATGGGAGGAATTTAACAGGTGCAGGTCACTAAAGAACAATTCCTCACACACCCATATATTAGTTGGGCCACTGTCTAGTAAGGAGAAGAGGAGGACATCGAACAAGACAAAACTGGGTGCACACAAGGGAGCACCATGGTCATCTTGGGAAACATTTACTGTTTGAGGCACACTGATCATTATTACTGGCACTCTGGATGAGGGGTTTGTATAGAGAAAAAGCACAGGTAGGGAGGTGCTGAAAAGAGCCCAAGATGTTTGTGTGATAAATTCTGCAGAAACAAGTAATGGTAAGAAATTGTCATAATGATCTGTGCCGGATAAAGAAGGGAAACAACAACTCAGAGAAGACGTCACCTGTGAGTCACTTGATGTCAATGTTTATTTTGCTTCTGTTGGATCAGTGCAGTAATCATGTGATGGTAAACTGAGCTGGTATGAGACCACTATGTGGACACTGGCCGGCAGTATTGTAAATTGTTAAATTGGCAATACATTTGTCCATGATAGAGTGCGCAAGCCTGTCCATGATCCTGTGATTAGAGTGTTTCTATTCCCAATTTTTACCTTCTTTCTTGTGCGGATGGTGGGGTTTATTTTAAAAAGTGGTGAGGTGCGAGACCAGGGCTGCATTTTAGTCTCTAGGTGGAAAAGGAAGTCTTAATATGTTGTATTTTTTGAATCCCAATATGAAACAGAGAAGAACTTTTGTACAGGTCACAATACACTTTTTATAGTCACTATACAATTTTTATCCTGACGCTTCAGTTAAGTAAGTTACATTAACCTGTCAAATGTAAAATTTCAGGCACTCTTTCCCTCTAAAATGCACGCTCTACAACGCCACAATCTTATTGAAAGCTTTTACACAAGGACATCGTAAATAAGCCAAAGATACCGTAAATAAGGTTAAATCACAAATGCATATCACCTAAGGCCGTTTTCACACGGCTTATTCCCGACGGATTTGTGAGCCATATTGAGCTCACAAATCCGTCGGGAATAAGGGGCAGGACGGGGGCGCCGCTCCCCGGCCCCATAGACATGCATTGTTTACGGCGCGTACGTGCCGTAAATAGTGTGCATGTCACTTTCTCCCCCCGCGGCGGATTCGCCGAGCGGGGAGGAGCGACGGAATCCACTGTTCTCTATGAGAGCAGTGGATTACCGTAATGACAGGGACGGATTGGCGCCGTACTGAAGCGCAAATCCGGCGCGGAGTACGGCGCCAATCCGTGCTCAAATAAGCCGTGTGAACGAGGCCTAACATGTACACAAGAAATAACTGAATGGCTCAAAAGCAAATAGGAGGAGAGCACGGCTCAAACTTGAGTTTTGATTACGCGTCTTCTGTAGCCATGCAAGCGAAATACGCTTTGGGACTACGTGCTCTTCTATCTACTTTTGAGCCATTAATTACTGGGTTAAATATTTACATTTTCTACTTATGTACATGTGATGCATTTATGACTTGGCTTACAT
Source organism: Phyllomedusa bahiana (assembly GCA_025379985.1). Lineage (NCBI taxonomy): Eukaryota > Metazoa > Chordata > Amphibia > Anura > Hylidae > Phyllomedusa > Phyllomedusa bahiana. The sequence goes on along the minus strand of JAODAL010028001.1, from coordinate 21,412 downwards.
ATACATTTTTACATAGGTGTATAAACAGATAGCGGCGATGCAGTGTGCGCATTTTTTCATTCTTGGTCAAATAGCCACATTTTAATTATTTTTTACATGAATAAAGCATATTGATATATTCAAATCTGGTATTTGGCGAGTGGAGAGTGAAACACATACCACAACGTGTACTCTCTCTTTAGGGCATGTCCCCACGGAACGGGTTTGCAGCGGGTTTTTCAGACAGTTTGCGGTTTTGCAAACCGTCTTAAAAACCGCCCGCAAACTAGCACAACGGGCTTCTATGGGTTTTCCGCCCGGTGTATTTTTAAACCACCGGCCACCTGAAAAAGATTGAACATGAACATTCTTCGGTCCTGTTTTCGGACAGAATATGAACAAGTGAATGTGAAGAGGGGGAAGGCGGGGGGGGGGGATTTTCTCCGCTCATCGCGTTGATATGCCTTCCCCCGCGCGGCCCTGAGTACGGCACACACAGGACAAATACCAGTCGATAAACCGACCGGTATTTGTCATCTGCCGTCGGGACATGACCTTAATGTTGTGTTCATTGACTGATGCATGCCAGTGCATGTTTTTTTTTTCCCCCCACCACATTCCTCAGAATAGGTGAAAGTGATGTGAAAAAAAAATAAAAATAAAAGCTCACCTGTTCTGATTTAAATCCAAGTAGGCAATGTTAATATTGTCTTTGATTTCTTCATAGTTACTTTCAGAACCCTGTTTAAGAAAAAAAAAAGTTCAGTTAACCTTTTAGAAACTTTTTTTTGTCTGAAAGTCTTGAGAACCAAGAAGCATGAGAGGTTTCTGTTTTCAGAGTTGTTCCATGAAGATCACTCATATCCTTACACCTTATTAAGACATCAGAAGGCCGAAGCCAGGATCATCTGTCTCTGTGTATACACACTGCAAGAAGCATCTCTTCCTTTGGTGGATTACTGTGTTCATATACAGTAAAACATTTACAATACTTATTAGCCAGATTAATTGATGTTCACTTTTGAACAATTTCTGATTTCTAATCCTAGTCCACATTCCCTTAGGTCATTTAGGGCCACTACTAGGTTTCAAGAAAGTGAATTCTACTAAAGACAATGATTAATTCCACTTTTATTTCTTCCATCACATTCCCATTGGCTCAGAAACCTGTATACATGTGGTTGATATTTGGTAACAAAATTTAATTGGTCTAACTTGGGTTAAAAATTTTGTGCCATTTTTGTTTTAGCTGCTACCTTAGCAATCTATAGTATACAGCGTCTCTGGAGGACCAGTGACGAGAGCTCCTCAGTCCTGGCCGCACATGCTCAGACATGATCTCTCCTCTCAGGCAGCTACTGTCAGTCTCTTCCCTGCTTAGTAATTTCACACACTGAATGTTCAACCTCAGGTGCTGTCATTCTACTCCTGTTATGTGTATTCCTTAGGCTGCTTTCACCAAGCGCAGTTTTGCCGCAGTTTTTAACTGCACTCCAATTATGTGCCATTATTATCACAAGCTTTTTTCACTTACCTAAACTGTTTGGAAAGTGAGCAATTAGTGTGTTTGTAATCCACAACACTTCAAACACAGTAATTGATTACTTACTTGAAACACCTTTCTGAACGAGTTAGACAACCGAAAGAAGCTTGTTGGGAATAAAAGGCAGTTTAATTAGAGCGCAATTAAAATGGCACCAAAACTGCAATGTGTGAAAGCACCCTTAGAAATTAGTCAAATAGTGCAGATAAATAAAAAGATACCTCATTCATGTAGGTACACTGAGGGGGGGTGGGGGAGGGGGGAGGGGGAATAAAATCTACATTTGGTTCCTGCAGAGATTTGAACCTAGGACCCCTATGCTGAAAGGCAGAAGTGGAAACCAATCAGCTACATTGTAGGTACTCAAAGCTCTTTACATAAACAGACTTGTTTGACTAGAGTGAGCACACTGTGGGGAAAAGCATGGTAATGTCAAATCCCAAAATTGGTTTTTCCAATTGATTGAGGATATGAAATTACTACAAAAAAAGTTTGCATTTCAGACCCCTTCTTGCAGTGCTTTTATCTTTCCTTATTAGGGTAATGTTCACACAGCTTAATTTGGGGCGCATTCGCAGCGTATTTCATTGTGTATTGCGCTCAATACGCTGCGAAATGCGCCCCGCAATTACGGTAATCCATAGCTTTTACGCCGCCTCCTCCCTCGCGTACAATACGATCATATTGTACGTGCAGGGAAATAAGCGACATGTCATTTATTCACGGCGATTACGCACCGCGAGTAATGCTTTTCTTTGGGGCCGGCGGGATGCCAAAGCCCCTCCCCCACCCCCGATCAGCGCAAGCTCCCGAAACACACGATGTATTGCGGCGCGTACTTTACATCGTGTAAACATACCCTAAATTTAATCTCATCTACTGACCATGTAGTGATCCTAACTGAAAGGAGATAATGCGGTAATAAATTTGGAAAAAATACATTTTAAAGAACATGGCTAAAGTATATGTAAACTCCTCACCAACACTTTTACACAGTCACCCATTCTACTGAATCGGCAGTGTATGTCACATTTCTGCTGCAGAACAAATGAGTAGCTGAACATATCTTTGCCCAAGCCCTCCAAATTTCTTGAGATGGGTCATCCAAGCATGTATTCGATTGCCAGATTTCTCCATGTAACAGAGGAGAGGCCTGTCAGTTAAACTGGGCTATGCAGAGAGAATCTTAACATCTGATGCATGTCCTCCAGCTTTTCCCATACCCGACCCAGTTTTACAGGGTGTTTCACTTGGAAATGCCATAGTTTCAACATAAAATACACATTACTCAGACAAAACTAGATTTTAACAGAGATTAACATGTACCCCAAGTTATACAATTCTTCTGACAAGTCAAAAGCTCTCTTTATGGCTGGTCCTTCTATTGAACCCTCCTTACCGATAGCTAATAAGTTCAAAAAAAAAAAAAAATTGGTGGTATGCATGGACCTTTGGCTGAATTCACAAACAAAATAAGAGTCATATTAGGCCTCATAGGCTGGACCCCACCGATTAAAAAAAAATAAAAATTTTTTTAAGGCTCAAAGTGTTACCCCATTCTAACTGTCTGATGTAACTATCACTGACCTGTAAATATTAACAGCATGGTATAGAAACAAAGCTTATGCTTACCCATATGGCATCAGAGATGTCTTCTTTTAGCACACGGCTCATGTCCCAACTTAGAACGTGATATTCGGAATTCTCATCCACATCCCACTTATTTATGTTGTTGCTGGTGAGAGAGAAAAAGCAGTCTCCTTTGTCCCACATCACACTAAGGAGCTGCAAAAATGTCAACAGGGGAATACAATGCATTTCATTAAAGTTAAATCCCTCACTATACAGTAATAACATCTTTTCAGAAGTATACCACATAGTCACAAACCATTTATTGACTGAAAACATGAGGTTTAAAACTTCTCCCCTACAGTTATGACCGGTTTTTCGACTAAATTTAGCTGAATCCATCACCATAAGTTACATGAGAGTGAGCCATTGGTTTATAAACCATAAGGGGAAAGATTTGCTCTCTGGCATCCAAGGAAACATGCATGAAAACTGTCTAGCAACTAGCACCCCCTTTCATTTCATATCGTGCTCTGGAAAAATGAAAGGGGCGCTCCGCTTGGTCAGTTGCTATGGGCAACAAAGTTTTAGACCTATACAGTTTTCATACATGTGGCCCATAGTGAGGAGAACAGTCTGGGATAGATGTCAGCAATGCAAGATTGTAAGTGTAGTCTGTAAGCAATATAGACTGCTGCTGATGCCCACTCTTGCTGTGTTAAGCTGAGGCACATAGGGAGCAAGACAGACAAACTAAAGCAATTACGAATGTTTAGGATACATAATTAGTGTTATACTGTTATATGCAGCCTTCTATTAAGTTTCTGGTCCAAAAACTGGCCCCCCCTCGTTAAGGGTGGGAAATGATAGCACCTTAGCAGGATGTTCCTAGGCACAGTCATGAATACTCTGCAGAAAGGTATGCAAATTTTGCTTTCCTCCAAAGAAAGAAAAAACTTTCACCTCCAAAGTTTAGGTTTTTTGCTCCTCAGTAGGAAGCTGGGTATTGCTTGACTAGAGGGATGTCTTAAACACACACGCATGGGACATACACACATCTGTCATCTAATACCATGGTAGCTTTTAGGAAACATGAAATGGCCGTCTACACAGAAGATTTTTAATCAAAAAGTTCCTACATGTGATCTATGCCACTGTAGGGCATCAATCAAGATTCCTCTTAAACATGTGTGTCATGGTGTATACATGAATTGAAGGTCATAAACAGGTCAACATTCTCTTATACAGATGTGTTGCAGCCCCTTGTTAACTCTAAGGGCTTGTTCACACGGAGTTTTCACACAAGGGCTTTGTAGACCCGTCTTGACATGCAATTGTTTGCAAGACGGACCCGAGCGGCACTTTTGAAACACGCAGCGGCGATCTCTCATGTGAACGCCGCTGTGTGTTAGTCATAGCAAGCAGTGATAAAGTCACTGCTAATTGTTTAGATCCGTCTCTGGGTCCGTCCTGTCAGTCCTCAAGACGGACTTACAAAGCGCTTGTAACACTGAGTGAAAACTCCATGTGAACAAGCCCTAACAGTACATTTTTTGTAACTAGACCCTGAGAATTTTAAGCTGAGAAACAGGTAGTCTGTCAACCACTAACCCACACGTGTCAAACTGCGGCCCTCCAGCTGTTGGGAAACTACAACTCCCATAATGCATTTATATAATCTATAACAGTGGGCATGATGGCAGTTGTAGTTTCCCAACAGCTGGAGGGCCGCAGTTTGACACCCCTGCACTAACCTCTTCCTGTTCAGCTGATGCATGGCCATGGCATCATTGGCTGAAGAGTGGTCGGCTTCATAAAAAACCTTGCTATATGACTCGCATTATGACCTACTCGCTACAATGCCATAACTAGTTTCATCAGTTTCCAGTACAATGCCTCAGCATCAGGCTTCTCCAACCAGGGACAAAAAAGTGCCCATTAGGAGTCCTAATCGACCTACTGCTAATCTATTGGAACTTCATAAAAGCCTTCACATTGCCTGATTCTGGGGGCTAAACAGCTGCATGTACGATTGCTCATCTGGCTGTCCACCCTTAATATCATTAGCAGTAAATACCCTGTTTACACAAGGAGACATGCAGTCTATTAATGTAAGTACTGCACAAAACATGCTCAGCCACCAAATGAGTGTTTGTTCATCAGCTGACTAAAGGCCTTTTACCCATGGAACAAACATTCCTATGAAGTCCATTCAGCCGATAATCGGCCTTTGGAAACCGGCACAATCCATACTTCTTATGACAGATCTTTAGGCTTTTTTTTTTTTTTTTTTTTTTTAAAACTTACTGAGGATTCCACTGAAGGAGATAAAATACCAAAGAGAGTAGAAACTCTACGGCCAATTCCTGAGAGCATGCCTTGCCCCTGCTGCAAGAATCTTTGACAGATCTTTCCAGAAGCATCTGACATTAACCGAACATGTTGGTTCTTTGCAGATGACAATATAAAGCTGTCAGCCTGAAATAAAGTAAAAGCAGTTTTAAAACATGTTAAGGTTTTAATTTTTACAATCAAGCTTTCAAACAGTTCGATATAAAGCTGCATAACGTCACCTAAAAATAAATTTTTTTGTAAATTATGAGTGATTTTTAATTACATAAAAAGTAAGAAACATAAAAATAAAACTGTTGCATAGTTTGTAAGGCTGAGTGATGGCCAATTGAGAAATAATCTTGTTGTAATGGTGGAGGAAAAAAGTCAAGTCTATTGAATGCCTTCTTCTCTACTGTAGAGATACACGAAAACCCTATGACAGATGACATAATTAGGGATAATGTAAAGTCTCCATTGACTGTTACCTGCTTAGCCCAGCAAGTAGTGTAGCGTTGCCTTAAAAGCGTTAAAACAAACAAATCACTAGGTCCAGATAGCTTTCACCAAATCTGTTTATAACATTTACACATTCTATAATGACGGGACTCACAGGACTGGCACAAGGCGAATGTGGTGTCAATACTCAAAACCACGCAAGGGGTGGAGGTGGGGGGATTAAATAAATCGAGCCTGGAAACTAAGTTGGTAAGCTTAACTTCCACGGTATGTAAAATATTTGAAGGTGTTCCAAAAGATTCTATACTGGAGTATCTCAGTAAAAATAATCTTATAGCACCAGCATGGCTTTATGATAGATTGGTCCTGTCAAAATGATCAGATCAGCTTCTATGAGGGGGTAAACTCCAAACTGGATCTGGGTTAGGCTATGAATGTGGTCTATCTGGATTCTGAAGGGCATTTGATAGTGTACCACACAAAAGATTGGTGCAAAAGTGGAGAAGGAGGAGACTGTGGAAAATATTTGTAAATGGGTTCACAATTGGCTCTTTGATAAGGAGGGTGGTTGTATACTCCAAATTATACTCAGATTTAGTTACAGTTGCTAGTGGGGTCAGTATTAGGTCCTCTTTTCAATATATTTATTAATGACCTTGTAGGCGGCTTATAGAGCAGAATTGCAATATTTTCTGATACAATGCTTCGGTAATCGTCACAAAGCAGGATAACAGAATATTATAATTCTATTTAGGGAAGTCAATGGGCATGACCGGTGTAATTAAAATTTTGTGGAAAAACATTGTTCATACTGGGGCCAGGGAAAAAAAAGCGGGGGATTAAAAAAAAAACCCAGTGCGAATCGTGGTTAAACTATGGTAAAAAAGATGGGGGGAGGGAAATAGCTCCTGCTGCAGATCCCAAAGGGCCAAATAAAAAGGGCGCTAGGCGGACCCCAATTTTCCCTATCCCAAAACCGGAAGCTGAATACTGATAAGGTTGTCCTGTGTCTACGAGGCACATGAGTAGCGGCAGTGTGACAAGTAGTTTGGGAAAAGGGAGGCCTATTCAGCATAACTGGTGGATTCCAGGAAAATTGGTGTTATACAATTTGGGGAAAAAAAATTTAAAAAAAAAAAAAAAAAAAAAAAAAAATAAAATTCACCCCTTTACAACGCCCTTTTCCCCTTCCCAATACGCAAGCGTTCGCCCAAAAAAGATCAAAAATATAATAAGGTACCCATATGGTTTATAGCCACTGTGGTTAAAGACCACCCTATAAAACCGTTTATGTTAATTAACCCGTACGGTGAACGCCGTAAAAAAAAAAAAAAAAAAAAAGGGCACAAATTGCAATTTTTGTTCATCCCGCAGCACATAAAATGGAGTAAAAAAAATCAAAAACTCATAACATCAAAAAGTGGTGCCAATTAAAACGTCAGTTCATCCTGCAAAAAAAAATAAAAAATAAATCCTTAAACAGTTTTTTATTACGGAAAATTAAAACTTTATGGCTATCAGAAGATGGCGATGCATAAACATTGTTTTACACAAAAAAATAAAAAAATTGGGCTTCCATATAAAAAACCATATAAATTGGGCATCGCCGTAATCTTCTCAACCCACAGAGTAAAACTAACTTGTCACGGATATTGCACGGTGAGCGCTATTAAAAATAAAAATAAACACTGCTAGGATTGCAGTATTTTCTTCACCCTGCCTTCCAAAAAAGCAGATTTAAATCGATCATAAAGTCTTGTCCCCCCAAAAACGATACCAATAAAAACGTCAACTCATCTCGCAAAAAAACAAGCCCTATACACTCCGTAAACAGAATAATAAAAAAAAGTTATGGTCTCGACTGTGGAGATGCAAAACGTGTTTCTTTTCGAATAGAAGTGTTTTTATTGTGTAAAAAGCAGTAAAACATTGAAAAAACTAATATTAAATGTGGGTATCGCCTGTAATCGTTATCAACCTGCTGAGTAAAACTGGATGTCATTTTATTGTCGCCATTGACCGCTGTTAAAGATAAAATAAAAAAAAACTACCAGGATTGCTGTATTTGTTCAAATGCCTCACAAAAAACTTAATTAAATAGTGATTCCCCCCGTTATTTGGTACCAATAAAAACTCAACTCATTTTGCAAAAAACAAGCCACAATCAGCTCTATATACAAAAAATTAAAAAGTTATGCTGTCAGAATAGGACAACATAAAAAACGAACTTTTTATAAACTACACTTGCTATTGATGTAAAGTTATAAAACAAAAAAAAAACTTATATAAATTTATATCATTGTAATTGTATCGACCCCCATAGTAACGTTATCCTGTCCTTTATCCGGTATGGGAATTCTGTAAATGAAGCCAAAGAACAATGGCGGGAAAGCGTTCTCCCCCCTCCCCCCCCATTTTCATGGTCCGAATGCAAAAAAAAACACTACGGAACAATTATGCGCCCAAAATGCAAAATACACCCTAGATGAGATCCTGAAGGTGCTGAATAAAATGGGGCAACTTCTGGAAGTTTCCACTGTTCTAGTACTTTGGGGGCTTTAGCAGATGCGAATGGACCAACAAAATCTGATGATTCAAAAGCAAATCACATCCTACCTTGTGCATCTGTTATGGCGCCAAACGGCAGTTCACCCCACATGTAGGGTATGAGAACTTGGAAGAAATTGCCTAACACAATTTGGGTGCTTTGTTTCAGATCTTGTAAAAATTTAACTTCTGCTTAAATTGCTGATTATTGGAAAATATTTATTTTTTTATTTTCAGAGCTGAAACGTAAAAAAAAATTGTGAATCAACCTGTGGGGTCGAATATATACACTGGCATCTCTGTATATATTCCATCATGGGGTTTTGTAGTTTCCAATATATGGGGTTTTAGGGGAGTTTATTAGGTTTTGGCACCTTAGGGTGTCCGCAAACCTAAAATGGCGCCTAAATAAAATTGTAATGAAAATGAGACCACAGAGTCCAGTAGGTGCACCTCCTATTCTGAGGCTTGTGGTTGAGCCAAATAGCCAAAAGGGCCACATATGGGATATCTCTAAAAAAGTCAGAATTTCGGGAATCAATATTAAGCTGCATTTCCATGGTCACATCAACTGTGTTCCAGTGAATAATGAATAAAAATCGAAATATCTAAAGGATCAACAAACTTCTTAAATGCTTTAAGGGGTGTAGTTTCTTAGGATGGGTCATTATTCGGGTTTCTAACATGCAGGGACCCCTTCAGACGTCAGAATTGGAGTGGTCCTAAAAAAAATCAATTTGCAAATTTTCTTGAAACTGTGAAAAAAATTACTACTATATTTCTAAGCCCCTTAATGTGGTAAAAAAAAACATTTAAACAATGATGCCAACCTACAGTATACATATTGTAGATGCTAGTTCTAAACTATTTTGAGTGGAATAACCATCTTTCACGCAGAAATTTCTGAACTTTGAAAATTGCAAATTTTCATGATATTTTTCACAAAAAAACAAGGACTTTTTTTTACCTAAATGTATTACTAACTTAAAGCACAATGTGTCACGAGAAAACAAATCTCTGAATCACTTGGATAGGTAAAAGTGTCAAAAAGTTATTCTTACATAAAGTGACATGTCAGATTTTAAAACCAGGGTTCTGTCAGGAAGGCCAAAACTGGCTCCGGCGGTGAGGGGTTAAGTACCTTGTGCAAATAGTGAAAGGACAAAAAAAAAAAAAAAAAAGGAGGTAGACCGGGTGCTCGTTTCTCGGAATAAATCCTAATGGAAATTCCAGTTGGATAAAAAAATAGTAATTTATTCCATAAAAATGCAAAGGGAGTCACCTAAGCATTACAGTATGCTATGAGCGTTTCGGTGTGACTGGCACTTCTCAGATACTTAACTTAGTTATTCACAAACACATATACGAACATAGTGTCTATTTAGAGACATAGGTACAATACTATAGGTGTAAAACAAGAACCAATCTTGAATGAAGTTACATTTAATTTTAAAAAAGGCGTTTTCAATAGAGAACCAATTATAGAATTCAAAAGAAGAGTTTAAAAACAATAACAAAGCTGATTAGTTGAAATATTAAGCGGGAAATTTGTTTTAACCAATAAAATGGGGAGCTACTTGGTGCCAGTATCTTCTATGGGGAGCCGAATAGCCAATCAACATAAGAGAATTATGCCTCGTTCACTCGGCTTATTTTGCCGCGGTGATTGGGGCGTACTGCGCGCCGGATTTCGCTGCAGTACGGCGCAAATCGCGGGCAGCAATTCGGTAATCACTGCTTCATGAGAAAGTGGAATCCGTCGGCTCCTCCCCCTCGGCGATCCGGCGCGGGGGTAGAAAGTGACATGCACATTATTTACGGCGCGATGCGCGTAAACAGATGCATTGTCTATGGGGCCGGGAGCGGCGCCCCCGCCGGCGCTCCGGCCCCGCCCCGTCCTTATTCACGGCGGATTTGTGGCCCTCAATACGGCGCACAAATCCGTCGGGAATAAGCCGTGTGAACACGGCCTTACACTTTTATACAAAAATGTTACAGTAAACCTGATTGGTTAGTTGTCAGGAGGGAAAACTAAATTAACCAATGGGGAAAGATGTGAGGAAAGACAGGGGAAAACACTGGTTCGTAACCCCCAGGAATCAGCGATAGTGTTGTAAAGGCGCTAGATTGAAATTACTTAGAAAAGGCGCTTGTATTGAGAAAGGCATTAATTAGAATCTACATGCGAAGAGCTTCCATAGCGAGATGAGCGCGTCTTCACTAGAAAAAAACAATGTCAAATAGTATCATTTAGAAGGTGCTTGTATTGAGCAGAGTGCAGGTTGGAGATTAGACGGGAAAAAGCGCTCGTGATTGAACACGAGTGAAGACAGCGATATCATAGCCAATAGGATTCCTCAATACAAAAAAAGAGCCTATCACATAATAGAACACCAGAAACAAAGTGACTAGAAAGATACATCGAGCAACAAATACATCAAAAAACAAATATGTACAGTTTAACATAAATAAAGATAAATGACATGGGTGTGAAAGTGTTACTAGAACAAAAATAGAGGCGATCTTAATTTGACTGGTAAAAGGAAAATACCTAAGGGAATAATAATGATGAAACGATGGACCTAAAAACAGAGTGATCATGAATGAAAAGAAAACAAAAAAAGGAGTGTGATTTAACAGAGAAAGACAAAACAGGTTTACTGGGAAATATATTAGTGTAAGTTGTATAACCTGTGATATGCGATATCGTGTAAACAATAAAATGTGAATAGTATAAATATATGAGAAGAAGATTATCTAATAAATGAGTTCTACTGATTCATTAAGACCTTTTGGGTTTATTGTCTGTAGAGTAAACAGACAAAATACTTTTTTTTTTTTTGGAGCAACTGAAATCTATTGTGTGTTTCAAATGGTACATAGTCTATTGTTTGAATTGTTAATTTTGTCCTGCTTGTGAAATTCCTTGAAATGTCTGGAAACACGGTGTTGTAAATTCCCCTTTTTAATACATGATCAATGGCCATTTAAACGTAGATGTAAAGGATGCGTCATTCGTCCAACGTATTGAAGATTACACTCACATTGGATTAAATAAATAACGAAAGAACTCTTACAATTTAAAGAGTATTTGATATTAAAAATGGCTTTTGTGGTGTTGGACTTAAAACTTGAGGCCGTAACAATACTGTCACAGAATAACACGAATGAGTCGTACAAGGACTGCTACCTGGATTGTAAATTGTGCTGAAATAGTTCTCATTCGGACCTTTAACACCACTAGGAGTAACTATATTTTGAGGAGATTCTCTTTTCTGCATCTTGTAGTATTTAAAGGGATAGTGAATAGTCAAAGGACAGTATACAAATCTCTTGAATGGTCTTTTTACACATAGGCCTGTAAAAAATGGGCATCCTCTAAGTCTAGACGAAAAAAGGGTTTCACCTCATCACAGATGGAAATTCTAATGGTAAAAAGCAGTATGGACTATGGAACTCGCTGTCACATAGGTTGTGATGATGGATTCATTGACCAAGTTCAAGGGTTTGGATGCCTTTTATATTAGTATCACAGGTAATGGCTACTAGATTCTGGAGATGGTACAGTGATCCAGGGATTATTCAGAGTTGGGGGAAAAAAAGAAATCTTATTATATGGGGTAATTGGTGTCCAACTGATAGAGGTTTTTGCCTCTCTATGGACCAGTGTCTCTTTCCAACCTTATTTACTGTGTTACTATGGACAATTCTCAGTTTTAGCCTCAACTTTCATGCTCCCTTATGTAAAAGAATAGGGCTTCTAGCAATCTTTAAACCTAAGTGTTATCCACCTCTCTCCTCGCTACTCCTCTGCCTATCCCTTCACTGGCTGCCCATTGCCCGGCAAATTAATTTCAAGTTACTAACCATGACCTACAAAGCTCTCCATAACCTCTACCCTCCATACCACTCTTCCTTAATCTCCAGATATCTCCCCTCAAAAGACCTTCTCTGCTTTCCGCTTAGTCAGCTCCTCCTCCTTTGTCAACCGTATCAAAGATTTCTCTTGTGCTTCCCCCACACTCTGGAACTCACTGCCCCAACACCTCAGATTCTCCTCCACTTTCACCAGCTTCAAAAGCACCCTGAAAACCCATCACTTCAGGGTAAAGGGCCGTTCACACGGCTTATTTGGCCGTGGATTGGCGCCGTACTGCGCGCCGGATTTGCGCTGCAGTACGGCGCCAATCCGTCGCAGTAATTATGGTAATCCACTGCTCTCATAGAGAACAGAAGATTCCGTCGCCCCTCACCGCTCGGCGAATCCGCCGGGTGGGGAGAAACGGACATGCACATTATCCAGGCGCAATACGCGCCGTGGAAAATGGAAGTCTATGGGGCCGGCGGGCAGCGCCCCCGCCCCTTATTCAAGCTGGAATTGCGAGCGCAATCCGGCTCGCAATTCCGTCTTGAATAAGCCGTGTGAACACGGCCTAACTTATAACCTACAATAACCCCGCTGTTACAACCCCACCCCCCAAACATGTCTGCCCCTCACCACCGGGGTAGATTGTAAGCCCTCGTGGACAGGGTCTTCTCTCCCTCTGTACCAGTTGTTAGTCATGTATTGTCACCGTTGTACTTGTTTGACTTATGTTATGTATGTAACCCCCCTTGAATGTACAGTGCCCTGAAATCAATGGTGCTCTAAAATATATAGATAAAATATATAATAGAAGTTTAGCTTCATGGGTTGTTACTTTCATGCTGCCCTCAGATGCCAACTGCTACAATCTCACAGTGCTGAAAGGTGGAGGTTCTATTGAATGTATCATTCTGGAAAAACTCCTCTAGACTGAAAACAGCAAGTCATTAAATTTCATCTGAAAAAAACGGAGATGATCATCAACAACAAACAAAAGACTACTGCTAAGGGTATGCTCACACGGGGTATTGGTGCGCGCGGCCCCATAGACATGCATGGTCAGCGGCACGTATTCGACGCTAACAATTGACGTGTCAATTGCCCCCCCCCCCCCCCACTCCCGCGTACAATATGATCGTATTGTACACGCGGGGGGACAATGCGTGATCCATAGTTCTTTATGAAAGCTATGGATTACCGTAATTACGGCACGCATTTCGGAACGTTTTAAGTACAATACGTGGCGAAATACACGCGCAATTATGCCTGAAAATAAGCCGTGTGAACATACTCTAACAGATCAGATGATATGATTTTTGCTGCACATTTTTCTACCCATCATAACTACACTATAATAAAAACAAGTTGCTCAGAATTGGGTGTTCCAAGAAAGTTCAATGCAACTATTAAAAGGGAAAGCTCTCTAAAGATGGGGGCATTTCAGACCTTAAACTGGCTTTTCTCAAACCTGAAGTTAGGTTACAAAGCGTTTACAATATACAATAAAAAGAAGCAGGCTTAACCTTTTAGTTAATTATACAAATGAGGACATTCTAATCCCCTCTGCTACTATCTGCTCTGGGCACAACAAGCCTAACACAAAATACTACACTGTTGGGACAGATTTCGCCAACGTGGCATTTTCACCTGTGTTATAGAGGAGGTTATGATTCTTCTAATGTAGCCTACATTTCCCATTATACCTGTGGCTTTGCAGAGACAGAAGTCTCATCACACTGAACATAGAATTCAAAGGGCAGCACAACAGATCAGACATAGAACTTCTGTTCCCCAACTTGCACTACACTGAGACACTGCATTTCAATCTGATGCAGCCTCACCCTGTATTCTCAGCCTCCTATGTGTGATTGAGGTTTCTCCTTGTCAGCTCTTACAAGTATGTAGCAAGAGAAATGTAACTAAATCGGGATTAAAACCACATTAACTAACCAGTAATCTAGCAGCATAGTTTGGTCTGGGTGACTTGTTCTGCATTACACCGACATTAACCCATCAAACGAGCACTGTTAAATTGCCAATTCTACCTGTGGTGGCGCTGTAGAGATACTGAATCCTTAAATGGGATGTCCACTGTAGTCAGTCTTATGACCCCCCTGGTGTTCAGTTAGCAACAGGGTTACATGACGACATCTGGGTAACCGAGTAGGAATAACAGTGAAATAACTATATAGTTGTTCAAAGAACCGTTTTTTTTACCTGTGTAATCGCTGCCTTTTTAGGGACTTTTATGCTAATAAATTTAACGGGGTGTTACAGTAGCTCGTTTCTCTGTCTGTGCATTATTAAAAATTGAAAAATATAAAAAAATTGATGCACACTCACCTCCGTGACGCTCCCGTTCACCCCCGCTGTACAGTGAATGTTCTTTGTTCATGTGCTAGGTGCAGCCAATCACAGGCCCCAGTGGTCACGTGCACATGACGTTGTGGCCTGTGATTGTTATGTGCTATGTGTAGCCAATGAACATTCACTCTACAGCCGGGATGAACGGGGCAGCCACAGGAGACTGAACGGGAGAGTCACGGAGGAGAGTATGCTTTTTTCTATTTTTAATCATACCCTGTCAGACAAGAGATTTTTTAAGTCCTGGAACACCCTTTTAACTATATAGAAAAAAAACAAAAAGGCAAGAATGTCCGAGTGGCTTTAACCCCTTAAGGACCCTGGACGTACGAGTACGTCCCAGGGTCCATAAGGGGCTTTGCAGGGGGATCGCTCCGCCCCCCCCCCCCCCCTCGCACAGATGCCGGGTGTTAGCGACAATTACAGCGTGAATGGGCAGCGTCGCCCGCCTGCGCTGTTTAACCCTTCAGATGCCGCCCACCGATCGTCAGGGTGATCGGCATCGCCACAGCATAGCTGTAGCGATCTGACCCCCGGACATGGCAGCGGGGAACCTTGGGAAGGCTCCTGTCACTTCCATGTCCTGGTTTTCCCCACTTCTGTCCGCAGACAGGAAGTGGGGAAACCGCCATCTTGGTAAAGTCTAATGCATTGCTTATGCAATGTATTAGACTGTATAGACAATCGCGCCACCTAGTGGTCAAGCACCATAGGTGGCCTCAATGTTGAAGTAAAAAAAAAAGAAAAAAATTTTTAAAGTACAAAAAAAATAAAAAAATTAAAGGTTCAGATCACCCCCTTTTCCCCATTTTACAAATAAAAAAAATCAAATAAAAAAGTTACACATATTTGGTATCGCCGCGTCTGAAAGTCCGATCTATAAAAGATAACATTATCCGTACGCTGAACACCATAGAAGAAAAAAAATTCCAAACGCCAAAATTGCGTTTTTTGGTCATTTTACGTCACTTAAAAAAATGGAATAAAAGTGATCTAAAAAGTTGCATGCATTCCAAACTGCTAGCGATAAAAAGTACACTTCAGCCCGCAAAAAATGCCCCCTCACTGACGTCCGTAGGTGTTAGTACAAAAAAGTTATTGGTCGCACAAACTGGCGCCGCAAATTTCAAAAATAGAAAAAGTTTGGAATTTTTTTATGGTACCAAAACATAACGGAAACCCTACATGTTTGGTATTGCTGGATGCGTATCAACCTGTAGAATACAGAGAACACATTGTATTGACTGAAGATTGAACGCCGTAAAAGCAAAACCCCTGCAAACATGGCGAAAATAAGTTTATCACAATTTGTCCCACTTGGAATTTTTTTGCGGTTTCCCAGTATATTCTATAGTATAGTGAACAACACCATTAGAAAGTACATCTTGTCCCGCAAAATAAAAGCCCGCATAGGTCTATGTAGGTGGAAAAATAAAAAAAGTTATGGGAAGGAGAGGAGGGAAAAAACGAACGTGTCAACAAAAAAAAAAAAACACCGGATCCTTAAGGGGTTAACAATGACTGACATAAGATGCTGCTGTAGGCTGTAATAATGGAGATGTTCTGCTCCTCAAAAAAAACACTGTTAGAGTACCTGGATACCAGAGGGTCACATGACTTATGAAGTGGACAACCCCTTTAACAAAAAAAAATCTTTCTAGTCCAAATATTTAAAATCCAGAAAAACATACCATGAGTTTTAAAATGTGTTTGTTATAGATTTATACCCAGTGTGTCTTTTTTTTTTTTTTTTCTTAAAAGGAGTGTTCCCATCTTCAGCATTGATAGTCTATGGATAACATACACCATCAAAGTGTGACTGGTGTGGGTCCCATCTCAGGAATCAGCCCCCAAAAATCTATTTCAAAATGGAAAAAATCGGCACGCTTGCGCACAACTCTTCTTTCTGCTCTATAGAAGTTCAGTGTACAGTGAAGCAGTGGTTTTAGCTGTAGACAAAATCTACTCTCTGTTCTGAAGCAAAGACTTTCAGGGACCTGTTGGCAATATAAGTGTAAGATGGTATACCCCTTAAACCTATTTTGCTAAGAAGATCTGTTCTTTTAGTGCATCTTACCTTTACCGCAGTTAAAACCGAACAAACAGAATCTCCAAAATCCACATAGGCTTCTGTGTAAAACTCTTCATGTGCGAGAGTTGGCCAATAACGTATTGATCCTTCACTTGTAGCCGCCATAACTCCAACTGACTATGTAAGAAATACAGGACCTCTGTTAATACAACATTAGCAATAGCTTCAATGTTTCTAAACTGCAATTTTGTATTTTTTACTCCCATTTGCTTGGCTTCTTAACTTTAGCAGCAAATGTATAGGCTGTAAGTAATTTTCTGTGCCACCATTTTCTTCTGTACTTTTTCTGTTCACCATTATGCTTTTACTGCAGTGTTTGTATTGTAAGGGTATGTTCACACGGCTTATTTTGGCACGCATTTCGCTGCGCATTGCGTGGCGCAATTACGGTAATCCATAGCTCTCAGAGAGCTATGGGTTACGCGTTGTCTCCCGCACCTACAATACGATCGAATTGTACGCGTGGGGAGGAGGAGAATTCACATGTCAATTGTTTGCCTCGATTAGGTGCCGCTGACCATGCAGGTCAATGGGGCCGGCCGGGTGCCAGTGACCCCGTGCTTTGGAATTACGTGCCGATCAGTATAGTATGCGCCGCAATACACCGTGTGAACATACCCTGTCTGTACTGTTCAACAACATTGTTTCTTCTTACAGCTGCCTGCAAGCCACTTCATTAAAAGATGCAATATGTGCTTTAACCCTTTAAAAGGGGTGGTGTTCTCATCTACAACATTAACGGTATAACCACGGGATTTGGATATGCTATGATTGTATGAGATGGAAATTACCAATGAATGATGAAGCTATTTTGAGCCATAAAGACAACACAATTTTTTTTTCATAACTGCAGGTGAGAATAACAGGGGCAGACATTAATACGGTTTAAAATTTAAACTAGACTGGCGTAAATTGTGGCGGATTTATCAAATGTGTGGTAAGGCTGGTGCACGTTTAAACCACCTTGTCGCTATTTTAAGTTTACATCATTTGTTGGTTTAGCTTGTGCCGTAATTTTGACACATGGCACTGCCATGTTAAGCCACACCCACTTTCCAATGAGCCACACCACTTAACAAGGCCACGGACAAAGCGCAAAAGTGTCTAAAACACATAAATGTGGTGTAAAGCATGTACGTTCTATATCATAATTACGACAGAATTCTACTATAATACATGTGCCACCATCTTTTAACCTCTTACGGTCTAAGCATGTTTTGGAGTTACATACCAAGCCCTATTTTTTAAAGCGGACAAGTCCCTATCTGAGAATAAGTTTTTAATACTATTACCTATTCATGTGATTTTGAAATGGGTTTCTCGTGACACATTTTACATTAGTTTAGTAATTAATTTTTAGCCACAGACATTTGTGAAAAATATCAGTGTTAAGAGAAATTGGGACAAAAAAATTGCTATTTTTAAAATCTCTGCATGTAAGATTTTTATACCAAACAAAAGATTAAAAACTAACAACTGTGATATGGCTTCTTTGTTCTGGAATTTTTTAAACAACTTTTTAGGACATTAAGGGGCTTTTACATTTAGTAGCAAATTTTAACATGTTCAATAAAATTAACAGTTTTTTTTTTTTTTTTTTAAAAAAGGGACCAGTTTAGTTCTGACATGGTTTTGAAGGGCCTGTATATTGGACACCCCCATAAATCACCCTTTTAAAAAACTGCACCCCTGAAGGGATTTAAAACTCTTGGAAAGTTTGTTAACCCTTTAGGTGTTTCACAGAAATTACAAAATGTAAATTTTTTTTTTGCAGATCTTTAATTTTAATTCATTTACCGGAGAACAGTAAATATGAACATCTATTCCTCTGATTGTGCCATTTTTTAGACACACAAAATACTGCAATACTGGTAGTTTTTTTTTTTTTTTTTTTATTTTTTTTTTTTTTAAAGCAGTCACCATGTGGCATAAATGACATGTTGACTTTACCCAGCAGAATCAAAACTATTGGGGGTTTTTCACACCCGTTTTAACTCCCGGGGTTAACACCCTTTTTAGATTTGTTCCCGGGGGCCGAAAACGACCAGAGACGGGGGGTAAAATGCAGGGGGGGGGGGGGTTTTCACTGCGGGCTATGAGGAACACTGCGTTCACATGAGAGATCACCCTCCTGCCTGTCGGCTCCATCTTTGAAAGAACTGACATGCAAATTTTTTCGAAGATGAGCGGGGAACACGCATGTGAAAGCCCTGCGTGTTCCCTTAAGCCCGCAGTGTAATCTCACGAATTGTTAATCCGTCTTTTGGGGCCGTCCCGTCCCCGAGGGCAGATCAAAAAGCGATGAAACGGAGTTAAAACTCCGTTGAACAAGCCCCTAAGCCAATTAAATTTTTTTTTATTTTTACTGCTTTTCCCATTAAAAAAAAAAATTGGTTTTTGCATTGCCACTAGACCAAAACTTTCTGTGAAGGGTTTTTTTTTTTTTGCAGGATGAGTTGAAATTTTTTATTGGATAAATTTTTCGGGGAAAAATTTTGTCTAAAGTTTTTTTTTGGGGGGCAAAAAAAAAAAAAAAGCAGCACTCCTGGTGTGTTTTTTGCTGGGGCTCTTTAAAGCCTCGCTGTCCCGAATTTCGTTTGTTTTGGGCCTCGTTACCGGCTTTTCTGCCGCGTTTTTGGCGCCGGATTTGCGCTTCAGTACGGCGAAAATCCGCGGCGCAATTACGGTAACCCCCTCTCTCTTGAGAACAGTGATCCCCGCTCCTCCCCCTGGCGAAAACCGCCGCGGGGGAGAAAGTGACATGCCATTATTTACGGCCTACCCCGTAAACAATCATTGTCTAGGGGCGGGCGGGGCCCCCGCTGCGCTCCGGCCCCCCCCGTCCCTTATTTACGGGGGTTTGTGGCTCAATAGGGGCACAAACCGTCGGGAATAAACCCCTGTGAACCGGCCTTTAAATTTTACAAAGGGGGATCAATTTTAGTCATAAACCAAAAAAAAACAATGTTCATGATACCTCTTCGATAGCCA
This sequence comes from Phyllomedusa bahiana, assembly GCA_025379985.1. Lineage (NCBI taxonomy): Eukaryota > Metazoa > Chordata > Amphibia > Anura > Hylidae > Phyllomedusa > Phyllomedusa bahiana. Next base: position 1,672 of record JAODAL010028001.1, on the reverse strand, counting down.
TGACGCCATTTTTCTGTAAACAGAGCTGTGAAGAGTAAATCTACTCTCCAAAACACTGTTTTTGATTTAAAATATATATATTATAATTATTTTTTTTTTTTTTTTTTTTTTTTTTTTTTTTTATTTATTATATATATATATAATATATAAATATAATATATATAAATAAAATATAAAAAGTTTTAGAAGCGAGACTTTCAACGGGGATTTGAGGCATTTATTTTAAATTTGCGGATTATGTCTGAGCCTAAACTTTTTAGACGTTTCCCATACAAAAAACCCCACCCCCCCCCCCCCCCCCCCCCCCCAAAAAAAATGCAATTGTGCCTTTTTTTTGCGGTTTGGTTTTTTTGGATTCGCTGTGCAGTATAAATGTCGTTAACTTGTCTGTGGGTCAATATTTCAGCAATATAAAATTTATAGCTTTCTTATTTTTTCACATTTTAGGAGATAAAATATTTTACCCTTTGTTTTGCATGGCCATTTTCTGATCTTTCCATATACAGTACTGACTTGTGTGAAGCTTTTTAGTTACCTGAATTGTATTTTTATTGGGTATTTAGGTAAATAGCTTTTTGATACTTTTTATTAAATTATTTGGGGTGGGTTTTGGGGCAACTGAATTACTGCACTCTCAGCCATTTTTATGGCTTATTTAACACTATTTACAATTGCATCTTTACAAACACCACAAGTTTTGATACTCAGACTGCTGTACAAAACCCTTATTTATATTTTTAGTTATATTTACTTTTTTAGTACAAATTTGAGTGAACAACAGAAATTTATTTTAATAGTATTCGTATCAAATTGATTAGAAGTAAATAAGGGTACCGTAATCTTTATTTACTTCTGCCTTCATGTTTAAATCTAATCCTGTGACAGGAATGAACTTCTGTTCTGATTTTGCGTCAATTCAAAAGTTAGGGTAGTTCCCATCATCTGCTTTCTTATAGAAGGTTGACTAGGTTGCCGACCACCTCTCTCTGTTCTAACAGCCCTGACCTGAAGGGTGACATCACTCCCTGCTGTGTCTTACCAGCAACACAGGAGCATGTTATTTACTAGCAAACTATAACCCTTTAGAGCTATGTAGCCTTGTGCCCTGCTGTTAAAATCCTTCCATGACCAACGTCCCTCTAACAGGCTCAGCTCGGAGTAGCCGAGCTATAACGTCAGTCAACGGTGTAGCACCCCCCACAGCCTAACCAGGAAGTGTGAGTCTGAAGTTGGCTATGAAAAGCAGGCTTTGTAAAACAGTCAAAGGGGAAAAACCCTAAAAGCCTTTGGATTACATTTAGCAAGGAGGCAAAAAACAGATCAAAAACACAACATACCATTAAAAGCATCCTTGTGAGTTGCTGCTCCCGCATCGATAGTCTACAAAGATCCGAAACCAAGGAAAATCACTTGGTGGGAGCTGTAGTTCTTTACAGGACATAGACTGTTAAAAAAAAATATACATATATATATATAGTTTTATTACTTCGGGGGAAAAAAATTAAAAACAACAAATATGTATCCTTATGCATTGGTCCTAACATGTATTTAAAGGGGTTTTCCTACCACAATGATTAGTTTTAAACATGTAGGTCAAGGTTAATAAAAATTATCAAATAGAATGCTGTTCCGATTTTACTTTGTTTAAGAGATAAAATATTTTATCTACTGC
>JAODAL010028000.1:0-54026 GCA_025379985.1 Phyllomedusa bahiana | reverse complement strand
AGAAAAAAACGGAAAAATTGGGGGGAAAAGGGTTAATCTTAAAAGACAGTGGGAGAACATTAATAAAAGAGCGATTTCTATTAATTTACATCTTATTATATTGGGTGAATACTTTAAGGCAAATAGAATTCCTCGTGGGATTTGATCACATTTGACACCTAACTTGTTTCCAAATAATGAAGAATTTTGTCAACAGTTTATACAGATCTCTAACAAATATGCACGGGAATATTGAGTTTCTAAAGTTAGAACTGGCTGAGATTCAAGTTAAGATACAGGAGCTGGATTCTTCATTGTTGTCATGTTTCAAGACTGAGGAAAACGTTAAATTTAAAGAGGACATGTCACAATCTTTATTGAAATTTAAGGAGCATCTTGAAAATGGCAAGCGACAAAAGTGGTTTAGGGACCAAGAGGATTATAGATTGGGAAAGGTTTATAATTGGCGGAAGGATGGTGTTCGTCGTGTTGTTGCAACATCAAAATTACCCCAAAACAGAAAACGTCATCCAAATTTGTCTGAGCGGATAGTTCTTCTGGATTAAAATATTGACGGAACCGGAGAGGGGGCCGCAAACACAGAAGGCGGTTCAAACAGCAAATTGGGGAAAACCAGGAGATACCGTCCGCAAGTAAAAGTGAAGAGAATTTAGTGGTAAAAATTTCATCACATATCTTGACTGATATGGAAATGAGGGTTCTGTCACGAGGATTGTCTTTTTGTCACGTTAGCAGAATTGATTGGTTTCATTTGGAATTAGATCTGAATAATTTTTTTCGTAAGATCAAATTGAAAGTTATGTTCTTAAACCAACCCAATAGTGTTGAAGGGAATTTATGTGATGTGTATTTTCATGAATTAGGCTTATATAAAACCAGTGAATATTTGCCATTTGTAAATAATGTTGCCATTGATACTTTTATACAGGCTATTGAAAATAAGATCAATCATTTAAGACATACATATACATTTGAAAGAGGGTCGAATATTTCTAAGAATGAGTTGTATGCTATTGATAAATTGTCCCAGGACACTTCATTGACCATTAAGCCTGCAGATAAGGGCGGGGCAATGGTTGTTATGGATACATCATTGTATATTTCTGAAATTAAAAGACAACTTGAAGACAGTACTACATATGAGATTATTTCATGTGACCCTAAATTTCGTTTGGGATGAGAAATTAGAGATTTAGTTGAAGGAGCTATGTTATCCAACATTATAGATAGGAGACGTAGGGATTATTTTATTACTGATTTTCCCATTACTCCAGTAATATATTGTTTACCCAAGATCCATAAATCTCTATCTAATCCTCCTGGTCACCCTATAGTTTCTAGTCAAAGCTCTATTTTTTGTCCACTGGCCATTTTCCTTGATAAGATCTTGAGGGTATATGCACAATCTGCTAAATCATATTTGAGAGATACATCGGATTTTTTTAATAAAATCGATGAAATTAGGGTCCCAGAATCATGTATATTGGTATCGTTGAAGTTGTTATTCTATATACGTCGATTAACCATGATAGAGGTATGCAAGCGGTATAAAATGTTCTCATTACATCTCAATATTCAGATCAATGTATTTCTATTCTGATGAATCTTCTTAATATTATATTGACTGAAAATTACTTTCTATTCCAGGATACGTTTTATGTACAAAAGAAAGGGACTGCTATGGGGTCCAATTTTGCACCCACATATGCAAGTATAGTGATGTCTCATTTGGAGGAGATATACATTTATGTGTCACCCCACTTCTCATGTGTTTTGAGGTGGTGGCGGTACATAGATGACATTTTTGTTATTTGGACAGGGACTCAATTACAACTTGAAGACTTTTTTCTTTTTTAAATACTATTGATGATGACATTAAATTTACTATGGTGTCTTCATTGGAATCTCTTCAATCTCTTGATACCTTAGTATATAAAGTTGAGGATAGTCTGTTTACAGATATTCTTGTAAAACCTACGGATAGAAACAGTCTGGTCAGATATAATAGTTTTCATCCGAAATCCCTGTTAAATAATTTGCCTTATAGTCAAATGCTCAGTGTTAAACGTATAGTTCAAGATCCTGTCCGATTGCAAGATAGATTGACAGAAATGGGTAATAAATTTTTAAGACGAGGTTAACCTAAAAGATTGATTGATAAACATAAAGATAAAGTGACACAATTTACTAGAGATGATTTGATTAAACATAAAAAGGAGGTAAAAGTAGATTCTAGAATTGTTTTTTCTAAATTATATTCCCCACTGATTAATAAAATCAAAGACATTATTGACAGTGAATGGCACATTTTGGGTGACACTTTACAGAATATTCCAGAGTTTAAAGTTTCTCCTTGTGTGGCATATCGGAAATCAAGAAGTGTGAATGATAGATTAGTTAGATCAGATTTGGGATCGATAAAGAAAGAGGATCAATTAAGGTTACAACCTATAAGGAATGGATGTTTTGCATGCCTTAGATGTTGTAATTGTAGATCTTTGATTAAAGGTAATAGTTTTATACATCCGGTTACCAAGATGGTATTTAAAATACAACATAATTTAACATGCTGTTCGAGTTATGTTATATATCTCTTGCAATGTCCATGTAATTTATTATATGTAGGGGAAACCACTATGGAGTGTCGATCCCGTATTAGTAAACATAAGTCTACAATTAGGACTGGTAGACTAGATCTACCTGTCTCTAAACATTTTGTGGAAAAAGAACATAAAATTACCGATTTGAAATTTCAATTATTGATGAGTCAAGTATCCTAAATGAGGAGAGGTGTTGATCGAATTTATCTCAAGTCTTAAGAAGAGCATAACTGAAGAATGGATCTCTAGATTTAATAGTTTATTTCCTAATGGAATTAATCTGGGAATTAAGTGGTTCAGCCGTCTCGATAGAGTTAGAGTTCCCTGCAATAACCCCTGTTATTTCCTGCTTATGATAGCTCTTTACACGATATTGGAAATTTGTAAAGTAGGTTGATTTGATATTATTGAGATATTAATATATTTAATTTATTTTATATTATTTATAGGTAATAAGAATTTTAATAATTATCCGATTATAATCTTTCGATGAACCCTGACGTTACTTCATACCTGATGCTGCTGAAAGTATCAGAAGTGGAAGCATTACTACCTACTAAGGACGAATAAGGAATGAATATTTATGCTATTACATTACAGTTACCATGTCATTTATTATGATGAAGCGATTATGTTGACTATCGTCATCTTGTCGATAGCTCGATATCCCGGCAATTATCAATAAATTTCCACGATAATGTGGATAATAGATTATCCAAGTAATGACCATCTAAATCTAAGGAACCAACAATCACCTTTCATTCTTACACGCAATACATCCAGAGGCTGGAGAAGTCTGAAATTAAAAAAAATCCTCAAACATCAAATGGATACGTGCTATCATCTAGGACAACACCACTTAGGTTATAAAAGCCAGCAGAAAAAAAACACTCACAGACCTAATTCACTTGCCCTGTCTTGTAGCCCCACATGCAGACCCTTAGAACCTTGCATCATCCCACAAATTAAGAAGATGCCCAGAAAGGCGATAATGCAATTGAACACCCTTATCATTTTACTTGAACTGGACACCATTCTGACTCATCCCTTCCTGAACGCAGGGGGGGGGATCAGGGGAATAGCATGACCCTTAAACGCTGTCTGACCCACAATTAAAAAGTGGTGGAAAAAGGAGTCTTTCAGATCACCGCGATTTTAGTTGAACTGGACATTGACTATATCTGTACCTGTACCGGAATCAGAATGGACCATTCACCATAAAGCGCTTGTGCAGACGCCACAGATATTATAAAAGTGCTGGGAACACCACAGGAGTCTTTGAACCACCATTTTAGTTTCCAGTCACTGGAGTCGATTGACTATACCTGTCTCCTATAACGCACAGGTATTACCATTAAACCTGTCTGACCCACTAGATTAAAGAAAAGTGCCGGTAATAAAGGAGTCTTTGCACTGAACGCAACATTTTAGTTTCACTGGACATGAGTGGGGTGCTATACCAAATTCCCTGGCCAGCAGCATGAGCCCCCAAACAACCTGCAATGACCACCAAATTAAAAAATAAAAAATTAAAATAAAAAAAAAACCCCCTGACTTGAAAAAAAAGTGGCCCTAGGAAAAAGAGTCTTTCAAACCAGTCCATTTCAGTTTTCACTGGATCATATGACTATCCCTGTCCTGAGCCAGAAGGGGGGGGGGGGGGTTGACAAATGAGCCAAAAGCTGCAGTGACCGCATGATTAAAAAAAGTGCGCATGGAAAAAGGAATCAGTTTCAAGCCACCATTTTTACTTCCACTGGACATTCACTACTACCGTCGGCTGTAACCACACATGTTAGATCAGTTAAACCTGTCTGTCCCACAGATTAAAAAGTGGCCGAAAAAAGGATCTTTGACGCTTAACATTTTAGTTTCACTGAGCAATTACTACTACGCATCTCCCTGGGCCCAGCAGGCATGACCTCGCAAACCATGTGCATGAACCCCAATTTAAAAAAGTCCAAGGAAAAAGGAGTCTTTCAACCACCATTTTAGTTGAACTGAGCATTGACTATAACGCTTGTCTCTGGGCCATCAGCATGAGGTCCACCAAACCCTGCATGACCGCCACATTTAAAAAGTGCCAAATTAAAAAAAAAAAAAAAAAAAAAGAGTCTTCAACACACATTTTAGTTTTACTGATCATTTCAACTATGACCACGCTGACGCGGACGCACAGTATGCACCATCAAACTCTGTCTGACCTCACAGATTTAAAAGTGCGCGAAAAAAGGAGTCTTTCAAACCATCATATTTAGTTTTCACCTGGAGCTTAGACTATCCTTGTTCCTGAGCCACAGCGATGATCCCCAACACCTGCATACAGCCGCATATATAAAACAGTGCCGGAAAAGAGACTTTGAACCACGCATTTAGTTTTCACGACATTGACTATAACCGTGTTCCTGTATCGGCACAGCAATAGACCCCAGAAATGCTGTTTGACCCAACCGATGCACAACGTGGCACTAATCATATTCTTGTAGCAGTCGACTCTCATAAGTATAGATGCTTTTCTTGTGTAATCCTGACATTTGTTACAGGAATGTTATTTAGGAAGTTTATTATAGTTTTACATTATTATCATATTTTGCTTTTTTTCAATAGTGTGATAACATAGCGAACAAAACACCCCCTGTCCCTGCAGTTTTTTTTTTAAAGGTATTTTTTACACGTGTAGATGTCTTAATACAGTCACTCTACGACACTCCCCCATATGTAATAAAAATGTCCTATATTATACCCCAAAACATTATCTTAGTTGAGAAAAACAGTCTGCCCTTCACTGGCTATCTGGAGGCCAGTGATTCAGACCTAATCAATTCAATGGTTTCATTTTCTCCCAAATCCTCTTCACTGAATTAGGACAGAAGACTCCCGCTGAGATCCAAATATGCACTTCTCACATCATTAGTGAACTCCCGAGTCCCCAGAAAATTTGAAGCCTTCAAATTGTGCAATTGTGTCGCCAGCCTGGAGTCCGACTTTTTCAATCACTACTTAAACCTCACAGAAATCACTTTTTTCAGGAATACCTGATTTTTTAAGGAGAAATTTGAAGGCTCTCCGGATTGCCCCTTAATGGTAGATCCATCCTGCCGTCAGCCATCTTGTTAACAACGGAGTCCTACTGCTGGCCAGGGCCAACTACAGTTGGTGAGGGTGAGAGGCCCGAGGCTAGAGGTCTAGTCATCTATCACAGCGAGGTGGCCCGCTGCCAGGGCCAACTTACAATGGGTTGCGGTGTAAGTCCCAGGCTAACCAGCGGTCTGTCATCTATTAACACAGGCAGTTATGTCATCCAGGGCCCGAGTAGTACAGTGTGGTGCGGTGACAGCCCAGTTCTGTGCTCCGTCATCTATTAACAAGGTAAAAATGCCCTATGACGGCAGCATACGAAAATCAGTCAGATTCATGACAAGCAGAGTGCGGAAGCGGAAGTTTGGGTAAGTCAACGCTCCAGCCCTTACGCTCAGTACGACCAGTCAACGACCATCTGGTAATGCGGCTTAGCGCCATTCCGTATGATGTGCGAGCCAATTGAGCTTCATCTTAATACTATATTACGGTGGTTAATCTGCTCCTGGTGTACCACCCAGTGTGCCTTTTCTTGGCATTCTGTTTCTCATTTTACTCAATCGTGCTGGAGGAATATTGTCTCTGTTCGCTTTGTCTTCGTCCCGTGCTCCATACTCGCATGTCCTTATGAATAGACTACATCTAGGTCAAGTCTTGCCATGTTACTCCTAATCGTCGTAAGTACAAATCTGAGGAATATTTTTAAGCCAGCTATTTTGTACATTACAAGGTTTTTTTAGTAGATTTAATTCATGAGGAAAAGGCACATTTTTAACAATAGGATGGAAAAAAAATTCCACCATGTTCTTTGCTTCTTTTTTTAATTGTAATTAAATGGTTGTCTAATTACAGATTGCTAAGCTATTGAAAGATCATTGCAAAAACAAGTCATTTGCATATTGTCCATTACATGTCCTACCTATTGCCTGTTTCTGAGACGAGGGCACCATCAACCTTTTCGAGCACTACTCTTAGACAAGAATTGTGGAAGAACAAATGTCTATTAGAAAAAAAACCACATTTTTATGCATATTATCGTAACCTGTATCTAGCTGCAATTTCACAGCAAAATGCCCCCAAAAATTCAACATGACCATCGAGCCCACTTTGAATCAATTGTGAAGCAATCAAATTCCTGTATAACAACCTACAATTTTTTTTTTATAATAGGCACCTGTATTATACTGCTATGTTACAGGTCAAAATGCCGCCCTGAAAAAATTTTCTAAACATGACCCTTCGAGCCCACATTTGACGAATTGTGAAGAACAAATGGTCTGTTAGAAAACAAATTTTTTTTTATAATAGTGACCTGTAGTATACGGCTGCATCGCTCAGCAAGCAAACAGTGCCCCGAAAAATTCAAACACAATGACTCATGAGCCCACTTAGACAATTGTGAAAACAAATGTAGTTTAGAACAACATCTTTTTTTATTGAATAGGACGCTTATATAAGCTGTCATTCACAGCAAAATTGCCCCCAAAAATTCTAAATCATGACTCTTGAGGTTAGCCATGCTTTGACAATTTGTTAAGAACGAAAAAAGAATAAACACAAAAAAATCAAAATAAAAATAATATACAAGATGTCTGTTTAGAAACCAATATTTTTTTATAATAGACCTGGTATTATACGCTGCATGTCACAGCAAAAAGCTCCCCACAAATTCGAAAACATATCCGCCCCTGACCATTTTTATTCTTTGACTAGATTTGTAAAGAACAAATGTCTGTTAGACAACAACATTTTTTTATAATTAACTCTGTGATATAGAACGCTTGTGCATGGTCAAAGTTAGGCAAAATGCCCCCAAAAATTCAAAACATGACCCTCTGAGCCTACTTTTGACATTTGTGAAAAACAATGTCTAGTACGTAAACGAATTTTTTTTTTTTTTATAATAACTCGTAGATTTACTGCATTTCAAAGCTAGACAAGACCGCCAAAAAATTATAAAAATGACTTTCTCCGCCACTGTTTAAAAATTGTGAAGAGGAGAAGTGCCACTTTAGAAGGCCACATTATCTGTTCCATAAGACCATAAAAAAAAAAAAAAAAAAAAAAAAAATTTTTTTTATTGCTGTATCAATCACAGTCAACATGACTCCAAAAAAAATTATAAATAATGACTATCTCAGTCCACTATATAAAAATTGTGATGGAAGAAATGCCACTTAGAAGCACATTTCTGGTCCAAAGGATCATAATTATGACTGTTCTCACAGCACATGACCCCAAACAATTATAGATAGAATTCTCAGCGCCACTATTCCAAAAATTTGGATGAAGAAATGCAAAGTCACTCTAGAAGCCACAAGTTGTCGATCGCAAAGGACGGCATAATTATCAGCACGTATCCTCACACCCCAACATGACCTCAACAACCATATGACAATATGCGAAAACTTCTACAAGATAAAGTATAAATCTAAATAAGGTGTTGTCATGAAACCGTTGCTGTCATCCTCACAGCAAAACCAACAAAATGAACTGTTGGGCAGTACTGAGAATAAAAATTTCATAATAGTAAATGATCATTTAAAAACAAAAACTTTTCAAGAAACTTTACTTATTTTGTTCTCTTGTGTTCATGTTCTAGTTTGAAGAGGAATGAAGGTAGACAGCAACTATATCGGCTGACCTCCCACCCAGAATTGGGCAACAGCATCATCCAGAGAGTCCAATGCCTTATTCATCTTGATGAAAGTCAAACCTAACAACATACACGGATGCCGACATTATCTGTGGACAAGGCCGGTATGCGTTTGTCTCTAATAACTCCCTCCAGCTGTGACTGAAGGTCCGATCGAGCGATATGACGCTGTGCAGGCTGGGGGGGCAGCGACAAGACACGCTCTATGGCGTGGCCGCAGCGAGCTCGGGTAGCATATTGTTCCATTTTGGATACCGCTACGAAGTCTAAGTTGGTCCGGAATCAGCAAACATAAAACATCGGTTGAGGACTACGATAATCGTGCACCATCGATCTTAAGCTGGTCTCTGTGTGTTGTATGTGTGGCCTGCACTTTGCATGCGTTGGTGAGGTGGTTAAATAGTAATGATTCAATAGTCGACCCCGGCATTAGGCTTCATGCCATCGCCCTGGCCCTACTGCTGCGGCGTATAGGCTACTTGCACTCTAGCTAGCTGTCACAGTCAGCTGATGTTGTTGCACCGTGACATTTGAGGTGCTGAAGCAGACGCAACAGATGTCTCCAGTTGATCAACTCACAAAGTCTCCAATTTCCTGGCATTTTACTCTAGTGTGGGTGAGGTGGAGAGAAAGTGCTGAGTTTTGTTTTGTATCCCTTGGGATCATGAGGTGCCGCCGAATAACTTTGTATCATTATTTGTGTGCGCTAATGTCGAGGATCATGTTGGACGGAAATGTACGCATCCAACACTCATTGAAATTGGAGCTGATTTCCCCAAAGCCTCTGGGTAGGATGTGCAATAGCAATACTGATCTCCTTGCAATCTTCGCTCGCACTCCGTCCTAATTTCCCCGCCACGGTTCAACCAATCTTTCCAAGCAAGGACTCATAACCAAGTCTGTGTCTAGAATATAGTACCTCCTCCTCCTCCATTCCTTCACGGCAACTCAACACAGCCTGACGACTTGCCTGAGATGATTGGCACCCATGGGAGCTAGCTGAGCGCCCGCTTGCAACACGCGCCTGGACCCCGGAAACCAATGCCTAATGAAAACACATAAAATTGAGAACTTCGCGGCCTTGTGGATTCGACGAGATGAAAGGCTCCAGTGGTCCGCAATCCTGTGTCCGTCTCCATCTTCCGTCGTCTGTGGACCAACTTGTTGTTTCATGGAGGTGTCCTAAGCGATCGTTCCAGCCAGACACTAAGAGTCATCCACAATGGCTCATGCTTACCAGGGCACGTCGCGCATAACTGACTCATGCATTTTGTGGCTTTCTTCAAAACTGGCAGATGGCACAAGCTCTCATCACCTGCCTTCCACTTCCGGGTTGAGCATCTCCATACAACCGTCGAGGTCGCGCACTCATCTGCTTGTCAGGCCATGTGTCACTTCGTACTGGGCGTAATGCGCAATTTGCGCTCTCACCACAATCGCTGGATGCATGTGAGGGGTGAATTCCAAGCGTGTTGCTCAACGTCAAACATGAGTACGGTTTGACGGGAAGGACTCTGAGCTTACACAATGCGACGGCAGCCCACGGCGGGAACGAAGGCAGTGCGAACGGCGAAGTGCTGAAACTTCAGACTTCGAGACGCTTCCTCAGGCAGCAGTCCAAGCTACCCTGGTAGCTCTTACGAGAAATTACTGGATGACAAGCTTGCATGACATGTGTCCACAGCAAGGGATGTGCTGCACCACCTACCGATCCCTTAAGTGGCGGCCAAGCAAATTTCCCGCGTTATCGCACACGGCATCCTTGGCTGGCACAAGGTTTCATTGTCTACCGACAGTCCCAGCAGCTTCGTCACACTCCGTTGCGGAGAATGGCCGTCCACAGCTCCTGACCTGTGTGTGGACGGCTCTCCATGACAGATTAATTTCAACCAACGGCCTGGTTTCTCTGGGCACTTGATGTCCTACCACAAGAAAGACGCTTGGGTGGTAAGTGAGCCCCTGCACGCATCCCTGCGGTTTGAAGATTCGTTGCACCGAGCCTGAGAGCGGCACCGTCACCAAACCCAGAGCTCATCCACCATGCTCACACCAGTAAGCTGTCACGAGAGGATATAGGCGTCCTTGTCCGTGCTTAGCCCTAGTCCATGTTAGTAGGTCAGCATGACTTTCCATGCTAACAGAACTGCAACACTACTGCGCTTGAAATTTTAGATGAGCACGTGGCACGGTAGCTCAGTGCAGGACGGCTTTTCTGGGAAAGAAAATGCCTGCTCAGGGCCATCTGGTAATTGGGTTGGGGGCACTGGCAAGTGGCCATATACGTGGCGAACCCATCTGTGTCCACCATGACCGGAAAGGCAACCCATTTCCAAGGCTCAAAAGCCCTGGGCTAATGCCGACAATTCGAGTGCTTTGGCTCTTGGGAATGGTTTGGGTTTAAAATGTTTCATTCTGGCTTCCCAAACCTGGAAGACTAGAAGGTTCTGGGCTGCTATACTGGCCGCTGTACGCGTGAGGTCTGTCAAACTGGCTGGAAGGATGAAGTGTTACGATGGTCTCTGTGGTGCTCCCGGTGGTACTCGAGGCGAACGTGAGGGTTTATTGTCTGAAGGGCGAAGGCTGATCCCTTGATATTGACTCATGAGGAGACATGGGCAGCCTGAGAAACGCTGGTGGTGCGGAGGAGGGAGACAGAGGGTAGTGACTTATGGTTGAAGCACCGGCGTCGGTCTGCATCCTTCTTTGGCCAGTGTTGCCTCGGCATTTCAACTCATGCATTCGCTCATGTGACTCAGAATTCATTGTTGTTGGTGGTTAAACACCTTAAGATACTCTTGGCCTCTTACTAATTGCGTTTACTAGGCAAAGGCGCTCAATATGACCATCGCTGGCCTGACATCTAGAGGCTTGCGCATAAGAAGGCCAGCTTGAGAGTCTGGACCTTTTTGGACATGGCGATATAGCGAGAGCAGTTTCCGCTGACCGTAGGGCTTGGCGGAATCATATCAGCCGGCATCATCGCGGACGCCAGACGCCCTCCCACTCGCACTCTCTCCCTATTTATGAGTTGGGACGCATTCCGTATTGACACTGACCCCACTCATATCGTCGTTCCTCTCTCGTGCGCGAGCTGATGAAGGCGCTCGCAAGCGCAAATTATTTTTTCTATCTGCTGAAAAGACATTGTTTGATCCGCAATGTTGTCAGTCAGCATGCATCAACACAGTGACCTATCGTCGTCCTACATTCGTGGCATCCAAGAGACTGCAGGGCTAACAACAAAAATAGAGGCACTGCAAGGTGCTTACCGACCCGCGTTCCGGATTTTTTTGGCCGATGACCGACTCCTTCCTTTCCTGCACTCTGATAGCATCAGTAACTGGGCGCAGAGGCAGACAAAAATCATGCCTCTATGGCCTCATTGATCTTTTAACATGCCTTCGTGACCCCACCGCGATTTTGTCATCAAAGAGTCTTCAGAAAATGGATTATCATCATTGCTGTTTACCTACGTTGGACATTTGAGGCTCCTCATCTTCAATGTTTGGACCGGATGCTTGATGATCCGCTGATGATGACAGTTTGTGGCCGTGACCTGGGAGGACACGGAGGTAAAGACTGCGATGCATGTGGCATTAACCATACTGAAAGAAGCTAATTGCGACGCTGTTGCGTCACTAGATTCACAGGAGCCTGACCGCAGCGAGTGACAGGCCTACGATGCCTCCGTGCAAAACCGACAATCAACTGCAATTGCGTGTTGATCGCGCAGCACTGGAAGGAATTACCTTCTTTCGTACCACATACCTCGCATAGTCTACCCCCCTCATTGCTCACTCATTACGCATCCATCCATGCATTACGTCTCCATGTTTCATCCAAAGATAAAATTTGAGAGGGTATCGGAATGAGTATTGCAACTCTCTTATTAAAGTACGACAATCACAGCTATTCTGCAATCCCTCAAATCAAAACAAAATTGCTGTAGTTGAAATTTATAAGTAGCGAAGGTGCCTCTATCACAAAGCTGGACTGACAAAAAGTGAAAAACACCTATCTGAAATGATATCAATAATACAAGGTTATGTTTGGCAGCTATCAGTTCACTATTTGCTCCGTGTGGTGAGCTACAGAAATTGCTGGATTTCAAACTTTATAGTGGCAAGTACGCAATCTATCAACAAACTGGCCTGAAGCAACCAAGTGAAAAAACACATATCTGAAATAGGATAACGGATAATAAAAGTATTTTTGTTACCACTATCAATACACCTTGTGACTACAAAATTGCTGATTCCAAATTTAGACTTGCAAGGTATCCTCTATCGAACAAAGCTAGGACAGGCAAAAGTTGAAAAAACACTAAAGCTATCAGAAATGTATTACTGTGGTATAATAGAAACTGTATTTTTGTTTGCACTCTAAAAATAGCCTCTGCCGGTTGACGACAAAATTTGGCTGTATTGAAATGTAATAGGAAATTGGTTCGCTCTATCAACAAGTGGACTGGCATAAAAGTGAAAATAACACTACCTATCTGAAATGTATACGGATTAAATAAAAAATATTTTTGGGCACCTGTCAATACACCTTTTGGAGACTCCACAAAACTAGCTGATTTCAAATTTAACTCTGACGGTGGCTCTATGAAACAGAAGCTGGCCTGCCAGTCAAAGTGAACAAAAACACGTATCTAAAATGTAAATCAGATAAATAAAAAGGTGAATTTTGGCACCTATCAAAACACCTGTGGAGACTATACAAAAATTGGCTGGAATTCAACTTTAACGTGCAAGTCACGCATCTATCAACACAAACCAAAGCTGACCTCAACAAGTGACAAAATAAAAACACTATATGAAATGTATACAGCGATAAAAAACAGGTATTTTGACACCTATCAATACAAACCTGTGGTGACTACAAATTGCTGGATTCAAATTTAATCTGCAAGGTACCTCTAACAACTAAAGCTGGAGCTGGACAATGTCAAGTGAAAAACCTACCTATATGAAACTTATACTAGGAGATAATAAAAGGTATATATTTTGGCACTGGCTATCAATAAACACCTTGGTAGACTTCAAAATTGCTGATTCAAATTTATATCATGTCAAGGTGAGCTCTATGAACAAAGCTGCCTGCGAGCAAAAGTGAAAAAAACCAATCTGATATGTATAATCGGAATAATAAAAAGGCTTTTTTTGCACCATGAATCAGATACACCTGTGGATGACTCATCAAAATTGCTGGATTCAACATTTAGACTGGGCAAGGTGGCTCGTACAGAACAAAGCAGCCTGCGCCAAGAGTGAAAAAAACACATATCTTGAAATGTATACGCGATGATAATAAAAAGGTATTTTTGCACCTATATCAATACATCTGTGAGACTACAAACATTGCTTGGACCTTCAAATTTAACTGCACAGGTGGCTCTATGGACGAAGCTGCCTGCTCCAAAGCTGAAAAAAAACCACGTGACCTGAATATGTCCTACGGATAATAAAAAGTATTTTGGGCACCTAGCAAATACAACCTTGGTGACTACAAAATTGCTGATTCAAATTTAAAACGTAGTCAAGTGGCCTTCTAAGGAACAAGCTGGCCTCACCAAAGTGAAAAAAAAACACGAGCTATCCTTGAAAATGTATACGGATAATAAAAAAGTATTTTGTGGCAGCGCTATTCAATACACTGTGGTGCTACAAAACTTGCTGATTCAAAATTTAACTGCAGAGGTACCTCAATACAACGAAAGCTGGACTCGGGTAAAAGTGAAAAAACACCTATCTGAAATGTATAGCGGATAATAAAAGTATTTTTGCATGCGCTAACAATTCACCCCTTGGTACTCACAAAATGCTGGATTCAATTTACCTGCAAGTGGCAGCTATAACAAATCTGGATCTCGCCAGAAGTGAAGAAACAAAACATGTATCTGAAAAAGTATAACGGTAATGAATAAACGTTATTTTTGGCACTCTATCAATACACCCTGTGGTGACTAAGCAAAATTGCTTGTATTCAAAGTTTTAAGTGGAGCGAAAGGTACCCATCTATCAACAAAGCTCTTACATGACCTAAAGAGAAGTGAAAAAAACACCTAATCTGACAATGTATCAACGATAATCAAACAGGTATATTTTGAGCACCTATTCAATACACTGTGTGTGACTACAATAATTGCTGGATTCAAATTTAACCTGCGATAGGTACCCGATCTATCTAACAAAGCTGGATCTGGTAAAAGGAAAAAACACCTATCTGAAATGTACTCAGCGGATAATAAAGGTATTTTTGGCACCTATCAAATTCACTGCCACAAAAAATGAAGTTCACTCTCCGTGGTTGACTAACAAAAATTGCTAGGATTTCAATTTACCTGCAAGGTGTCTATGAACAGAATCAAAATCTGCTGGCGGGCTGAGCAAAGTGAAAAAAACATGTATCGAAATGTAGTAACCGGCGGATAAATATATAAGAAAAGGTATTTTTTGGATCAACCCGGGGGGCTAAAAGACCTATCAATACCCCTGTGGTGACACAACAAAATTGCTGTACTCAAATTTAAGTGCAAGGTAACCCGAATCTGATCAACAAATGCCGGTTACGACGCAGAAAGTGAAAAATCACCTATCTAAATGTATACCCGGGAGTAAAAAAAAGTATTTTTGGGCACCCTATCGAACTACACACTGTGTGACTCACAAAATTGGCTGGATACAAATTTAACTCCAAGTTGGCTCTATGAACAAGAGCTGGCCTCGCCAAAGTGAAAAAACAAGTATCCGTGAAATGTTATCACGATAAACCATAAAAGGTATTTTGGCAGCCTATCATACCACCTGTGGTGGACTACATAAATCTGCTGGATTTCAACTTTAACTGCACAGGTACCTCTATCAACAAAGCATACTCGGTAAAAGTGAAAAAACCCTATCTAAATGTATACGGATAATAAACAAGTAATTTTGATGCACCTATCAATTCACCCTGTGACTACAAAATTGCTGGAACTCTCAAATTTTACCATGCAATGGTGGCTCTATAACAAATCTAGCTGGCCTGGCGCCAAAGTGAAAAAAACATTAATGCTGAAATGTATAACTGGATAATCTTAAAAGGTATTTTTGCACCTATCAAATCACCTGTGGTGACTTACACAAATTGCTTATTCAAATTTAAGTGCATAGCAGGTACCGTCTATTCAACAAAAGCTTTACTGACCAATGAGAGTGAAAAACAACCCTAATCTGAAATGTATAAAGGTCCCGGATATATAAAAGTATTTTTGGCACCTCATCAAATACACCTATGCTGACTTACAAAAATTTGCTGGATTCAAATTTAACTGCAATGGTTGCCTCCAGGAACATAAAGTCTGGGCCTGCGCCAAACGTGAAAAAAACACTATACTGAAATGTATACGGATAAATAAAATACGTATTTTTGCACCTATCAAGTTACACGCATGGTGTAGATACAAAATTGCTGAGATTCAAATTTAACTGCAAGGTATCAGCCATATTTCTATTCAAACTAACAAAGCTGACTGGTATAAAAGTGAAAAAACACCTATCTGAAATGTATAACATACATCGGATAATATAACAGTAATTTGTTGGCACCTATCAATTCACTCCACGTGTGTCTACAACGAAAAATGCTGGACTTCAAATTTAACTGGCAAGGTGGCTCTATTAACAATATCTGGCCCTGCGCCAGAAGTGAAAAAAACATGTATCTAGAAATGTATACGGATAATATAAAAATATATTTGCCAGGCCTATCAATACACCTGTGTGACTAGACTAACAAACATTCTGGATTCAAATTATACCTGCAAGGTAGCCCCTCCCTAATCAACAAAGCTGGACTGGTAAACAGTGAAAAACACCTATCCTGAAATGTATACGGATAATAAAAGGTATTTTTAGCACCTATGGCAAATTCACCCGGTGGTGACTACAAAAGTTGCTGGATTCAAATATTAGCCTGGGCCAACTGGCTCTATAAACATAATCTGTCGCTGCGCCAAAGTGAAAAAAACATGTATCATGAACATGTATACGCGAGTATATAAAAGGATTTTTGGCACGCCTATCAATACAGCTCTGTGGTGAACTACAACAAATATTAGACTGTAGTGATCAAATTTAAGTGGGCAAGTACAGCAGATCTATCAACAGAAGCTTTACTGACCAGACAAGTGAAAAAAAAAGCATACCTATCTGCAAATGTAAATACCGGATAATAAAAGGTATTTTTGCGCACCTATCAACATACACCTGTGGTGACGTACAAAATTGTCTGAGTTCAATTTATCTGCAAGTTCTCCTACTAACCAAAGCTGGCCTCTGCCGCCAAAGTGAAAAAAACACGTATCTGATAATGTATACGATATATAAAAAGAGATATTTTTGGCTAGCCTATCAAGTACACCTGTGGGTGACTACAAAATTGCTAGATTCAAATGTACTGGCAAGGTACCCTCTATGCAACAAACTGGACTTGTCAAAAGTTGAAAAACACACACTATCTGAACATTTTTACGGATAATAGAAAGGTAGTTTTTGGCACTTATCGAATACTCCATGTGGTGACTACAAAATCTGCTGGATTCATAATTAAGTGCACAGGTACCTCTATCAACAAAAGCTTCGTCCATGACGCAAAATAGGTAAAAAAACACTCTGATCATTAAAGTGTATGACTGCATAATAAAAGTGAGTTTTGCACTCTAACAAATACGTACGCTGGCAGTTACTAGGATAAAGTATGTTGTATCCCAACATATCAAGACTTCAAGGCTGCCCAATCATCCAAGTAATATTCTTCAACAAGAAAACTGTAATAATAAAAGCTATTGCAAATGGCAATGTCTACCACAATAAGTCTTGGTTCACTAATAATCCATATTCTTTAAAGAGGCTTGCTAGTGTTCGCCCACATGGGCCCTTTCCACAGCTCGCCCTCGGTGACTTTACAGCGTTTAATGCTCCCTTTCAAAAAATTCTCACCTAACTACCTAAAATCTGCAAATCTCTATTCTACCTAATTCTCAGGTTTCAAACCAGTTCTGTCTCTTGTGACAACCAAATAGAATAATTTCGCTGAGGACTGTATGTGCACAAGCGAGCGCACGTCCTACTCTTTCCGCTTTGAGATAGCTTGACAACACTGATACATGAACAGGAATGGGCTGTTCTATTAAAAAAGCGAAGTGTCATGTGATATTTTCCTCAGCCATCCGCGAACGGCATACACATCCCAATCATGACGTTTGCAACACCACACTCACACCTTGCGCTATTCTCTAAAGCTGATTTGCTGGGCCGCCAAACGATGACAGGAAAGCGCCAAAAATGGCGCGATACTAATAGTTCATGGCACACGAGATATATAACCTACGACATTATCGCGTGATCTAAAAAATCCGATCAACGTAAAAACCGTGCCGATTTCAACTTTGCCGATAATAATCGCTCAACACTAGTCATTATATGTAAATTACTCCCCTTATTTGCGCTGTTATGTTTGTAAATGTGCACCTCCGCATAATACGGTCCCATTACATCTCTGGAAACTCGCGGTGGTACCGCGGGTTTTCTAGTGGCTGCACTCCATTGCTGTGATGTAACTATTGGTTATTTACCGGTAGTGTGCATTATGGTAAGGTGGAGAAATGTAGAATTATGGAGTTAGAGGAGTGTTTATTAGTGTAGCTTATTGTCTCACTACAAGTTTACCAGTGAGTCTAATGGCACTGATGTAGTAAAACTATCCAGTGCGCATGCTTGATACTCTTCTCCGTCGTTTAGTCAAAAGTAATCTCGCGATTTTAGCTCCCTTGACATGCGCAGTAACAGGAAGAAAACGCTGAGATTCATCTTGTGGCGGTTATTACACATGTCTAATGGATATAGGTATTTACATTGTATAATGTTTATATTTACATGATTCTTGTATATGCACTAAATCATTGTTTTGTAACACCGTTTATGATGGATAATTCACTTATTTGCGATTGTTGATTGAGACATATGTATTCGCTTGTCTAATTGATGCACTTGTATTTAAATGCCTTGTGAACACTATACTTTGCTATGAGCTGAAACATTGCACTGTTTGGGTGGAAATAAACCGCTTTAAAGTTGAAGTGCTGTCTGGATCTATTTTGGAGGCTTCGTTTGACCCGTGGACTGGGTCTTCTGACTTGCACTCATATTCTAGAATTTCCTGTGCTGCTTACTTCGTTCATTGCCCATTTGATTAGAGCCGACATTGGGTCATTTAAGAAGCAAGCCTCCCAACTGACTCTTTTGTCCCCCCAATCATGAACATTCCCATGCCTCCATTGCAACAATTGTTCCAATATCAATAAGGGAGACGTGGTCCACCATCTCCAGTGTGGCATACCGATAAAGATCAAGGGCCATTTTACTTGCGATTCAACCTATGTGGTATAGATGATTAGGTGCCCTTGTGGCCTGGTGTACGTCGGGGAGACTACACAACGGATGAAAGACCGACTAACCGCCCACAAATCCACAATCCATTGCAAAAAGACTTGGCTCCCTCTCCCCACCCATTTCTGCGAAGCTCAGCATCAGATCAGCCAACTACTTTTTCAAGTTCTGGAACAGGTACCTAGATCACGACGGGTTGGTAATCACGTCTCCCTGCTTAAGAAACTTGAGTCCTTCTGGATACACCGCTTGGGATGTCTATACCCCGACGGCATGAATAGGGAGTGCGACTACCTCTTTGGCTAAACGTGATTGCATTATCATTCTTTGCCATCCTCATATTGTCAGCATTGTATTAGACTTCCATGTGAGTGGTTTGATTATACGTAACATCTCCCGCTTTACATTTATTTATATATATTTATTTATGTAGTTAAGAATACTTTGACCTTGTACGTTTTTCTGTTTACAGGCTTGTTAGAATATAATATATTTACACATTTCTGCTTTCCTGGTGAGAACTTGTGTACTATATTTTCCCATGTATATTTTACACCATCTTTTCCTTTGTAGATGGTACTTCTCATTATATTACACCTTATCAGCTTACTCTATGCCTTCAGAAAACCTGTCCACTGACATGCTGTACTCTCATGACTCATTTGTCATTTATACATGGCTTTTACATTTTGTGTTATTTACTCATTTAATTACTTATTGCACTATACCATACCAGAATGTTGCTTACACTGTTATACATTGCATGGATCAAATGTTTTCCTGTTATGTATATTTCTTTTATTGTCATTATTGCCAGGTTGTTCCTATTGGTTCTCTTTATTTCCATTCTTCCCATTTCTCCTTCATTCCACTGTTATTTATACACTGTTCTATAAGCTTATCCTTCCATTCAACCCATCATCTGTCTTTCTTACATGCGCTTCACTCCTCCTACATGTCAGACCCTGCTTTTCTCCCTCATGCACTTGCACTCTGCACATTTCCTCCTCCCGCGGTCCCGTACGGCGCATGCGCTGGCGTCTTTCTCGGTCGGCCGGCCGGGTTTCCACAGTATGGACCGCTTCTTTCTTCTCCACGGCCGCATACCGTGCCGCACACCCTATTCTCCGTATACA
The DNA here is from genome assembly GCA_025379985.1 of Phyllomedusa bahiana. Lineage (NCBI taxonomy): Eukaryota > Metazoa > Chordata > Amphibia > Anura > Hylidae > Phyllomedusa > Phyllomedusa bahiana. Next base: position 34,123 of record JAODAL010028000.1, on the reverse strand, counting down.
GGTACCTATTGTTATCCCAAGTCCACTGTATTCTTTCCACATACGCCCTCATCTTTTTACTTCGGTTCCTTCCTCTTTATCCTCACAGCATCCTATTGCTCACGGTTCAGCACTGGTAAGCCTCTTATCTTTCCCTTCTTTGTCCATATTTTCTACAGATTTTGCCTGCATCATTTACATTTTAACTCCCCTCTTCTTCCCCAGTCTACTTTTGTTCGCCTACATCAGTCATCCATACATACCACTTCATTCTGTATTGGGCCTCTGAGCCAGCACCTCTTGGTAAGCTACATATACTGTCTTGTCCATATATCCCCCTATACAGACTATTTAAGTTTTTTCCTCTTTTTCCTTTTTTTTCCTTACACCTACCATGTTTCTCTACTTACTTCACTGACTTCCTCACCTTTGACTACTTTCGACACCTCTTACTCCCGAGTTTTCTTCCTGTATATAACCCTTTCTTTTTTCCTTGACAGTCAACTCTGTCTTCCATTCATCTTCTCCAGCGTATACTCTCTAGGTTTCCATTATGATATTTCCTGATGGATCCATTTTTTTCTTACAGTGCTCCTACTGAGAAAGGTTGCAGGGACAGTCGAAATGTCTTATATGCGATCACATTTCTTCTGTCCTTATATCCTTGTTATGTTAATTTATGAATGGAAGTAAAATCATGTAACCTGCGTTTGTAACTCTTATGTAAATAATATAAATTACTTACGCTTTAAAATCAGATATATCTGAGTGTGGAAGATAGGTATGTATGCCCTCTGTAGGTAGATATACAGCTCACTGTAGGTAGGTAGATACACAGCCCCCTGTAGGTAGGTAAACATGGCACCTGTAGGCAGATATACAGTCATTGGTAGATAGGTAGATAAACAGCCCCCTGTAGTTAGGAATATACGCCCCCTGTAGATAGGTATACAATAATATGAAAATAGATAGTTATACAGTCCACTGTAGGTATACAGCACCCTGTGGGTAGGTAAAGAGCTCCCTGAAGGTATACAGCCCCCTGTAGGTAGGTACACAGTCCCCTGTATATACAGACCCCTGTAGGTAGGTATACAGCCCCCTGTAGATAGGCATATAGCCCCCTGTAGGTAGGTATGCAGCCCCCTGTACAGGGGCGGAACTACCAGGCTAGCAGGCAAAGCAGCTGCTACGAGGCCACGCATCACTAGGAGGCCCCGTGGGGGGGCAGCTACTTCGTCTGCTAGCCTTGTAGTGTTCCATCTATGTATCCCCCCAGCGGGCTCTATGTCTATATGTTGCTGCAATGACTCTCCCTCACAAACAGTACAATAAGGTTTCCGGACATAGAGGGGAGGAGGCGAGAGAGTAGGAGCGGGCAGAAGAGCCGCAGTCTTAAGCATGCAGGCAGTGAGCAGTCAGCATGTCACTGACTCTTCTCCTGCCTCATCACTCCCCCGGCCCCCTCCTCCCCGGTACAGAGATGCAGATGAAGGTCAGTGCTGGCAGAAGGAGAGGGAGGAGAAAGAATTAGAAGCCCCCCAGACAGCCTGTAAATAAAAAGGTCAGTGATGCCTCTCACTGCACTGTCCCAGCAGTCAGTAAAGAAAATGTGGTAAACATGTGAAGTCGGGTCAGAACGGGAGGGAGGAGGAGAAAACATTCCCAGGCAGCAGCATAACAGCCACCTCTTACTGTGCTGTAGCCTGTTCGGTACTTGGTGAAGGGGTTAATGTGCGGCAGGATGTGGGTGGTTATTGTTACTTTGGTTTATGAACCAGGAGGAGGAGGTTTGGGGGATGTGGGGAGGGTTAGGGGGCAGATCCTGTGCATGTGCCTGCACTCATCTTTTTTTCACCCCTGGCTCCTGAGACTCAGTGGCTGCAAGCCCAAGGTGACAAGAGGGAGCACAGAATGCCCAGAGACCAGCTGCAGGACTTATAAGAGGAAGGTACCTATGTCTGCAGCATTTAGGCACAGTTTACATGTATATCTGAGGTTCCATTCAGAACCTCCGAAAAAGAGATGAAAATGGGCGCCTGAGTGAATCTGTTTCACAATGGACGCCCACAGTGGCTGACCAAGCCTATTGATTACTATAGGGTTGTGATTTTCCGCCACGGCGTCCTGCACTTATAAATCTTATGAGCTTAAGTTTTTCTATTTTTGCGCTATTTTTACTAATAGTACATGTGATTCGTATTTTATCCCCTTTTTTGGGGGATGTGGGCAGAGAGTGAACGGGATAGGGGGGGGGCCCATTGAAAAGTTTGCTATGGGGCCCAGCCATTTCTAGTTACGCCCCTGCCCCTGTAGGTAGGTATACAGCCCCCTGTGGGTAGGTATACAGCCACCCTGTATTTAGGTAAAGAGCTCCCTGAAGTTATACAGCCCCCTGTAGGTAGGCACACAGTCCCCTGTATATACAGCCCCCTGTAGGTAGGTATACAACCTCCTGTAGGCAGGTACACAGCCCCCTGTAGATAGGCATACAGCCCCCTGTAGGTAGGAAAAACCAAATGGAATTTAGGTGTATATGGGGCAAATAAATACAGACACCCTGTATTTTACTCCTAATTACCCCACAATCAAGAGGCTTAATTAACCCTTGGGTATGAAATACAATACAGAAAAAGCAGATAGAATTTAGGCGTATATGGGGAAAATAAATACACACACCCTGTATTTTACTCCAAATTACCCCACAAACAAGAGGCTTAATTAAGCCTTGGGTATGAAACACCCTACAGAACAACGAGATGGAATTCAGGTATGTATGGGGCAGAAGTACACCCACCCTGGACTTTAGGGAGAATACCCCACAAACTAAAAAAAAATAATACCGCCGGTTGAGTAACAAGTGTGTATATGACACGCACTTGTGAAGGTCTTTCACTCCAGTAGCTGAAAAAATGAGTTTTTTTCTAAAGAGTGCAATACAGTGCAGCAGCAAGATACTTATTGACAGGAGTCAGTGTGAGAATTTAAGATGGCGTCCGTATTTATAGGGTTGTGACGTCACAGAAGCCCGCTGGTTGCTTTTTGGCTTCATGTTTGCACATGGCATTGAGGGTGTTCCTTTCTTCCTCCCAGAGTTCTCTGCCCCATGTCACGCCATGTACTCACGGCCATTTTAGAAAAAAAGACGATTCGTTCCAGCGAAGTACCAAAAACTTCGGCTTCGCGCAGAACCGAAGTTTTCCTGAAAATCTAAACGAATTCCACTTCGTTAGAATCGATTTGCCCATCTCTACTCTCCATGCTTCTCAGTTTGGCGCAAATAGGGCACTTGTTCGACAGTTTGGTGAAAAATATCAATTGCTAGTCGTACTTCGCAGTTGTAAATCTCAAGGACTGAAGGAAGAACACTGTTGATTTGGTGTGACGGTTCTTCCACCAGACCGCATTTCACAGATATTCAATAGAAACAATTCTGTTTCTAATCCTAGTTGGCAGCTAGAAATTAGAGGGATTTAAGAACACCTATGATTTCCTGTCTTTGCGGTACAGTTTTTCAATAAGAGACTGTGAAAAATTTTTTCTATACCTTTTAAATTTTTATCTTTCTGAACATGTAACGAACTACAGATGGTAAGCGAGCATAGTGGGGTGTAGGTCATGTCGCTCGAGGTAAGAGAGAAGGGTCGACTTCCAGTGCTGGGGACAACATGCAAGCCAGCACATCATCAGATGCAGGAACGTCAGGCCTGTCATCGCTCGTTCAGTGCCCTGTGAATCTCAGTAATGAACAGCGTTGCCAATCTGTTCTTCAGTGGTTAACGCAACCTGAATCCAGCAGTTTTACCTCCTCGTCCTTCCAGTCACGGCCACAGATCATCATCATCGTCAGTATCCGTCCAACCTGAAGCGAAGGCAGCCCAAATGTCAACTCATGTACCCACCACTGTTTATAATCCATTTTCTGAAGACCTCTTTGATGACACAATGCGGTTGGGGTCAGAAGGCATTTCAAAAGGTCAATAGGCCAATGAGGATGATTTTTTCTGCTCTGACGCCCAATCGCTGATGCCATCAAAGGAGGAGAAGGAAGCTGGTCAGTCGGCACAATTCCCGAGCGGTCGGCAACGTCTTGCAGTGCCTGTGGCTTGTAGCCCACAGCTCCAGGATGTAGAATGTCAGGACAAAGAAGTCACCTGTGATGATGATGATGTTGATAATGACATTGCGGATCCAACGTGGTCTTTTCAGCAGAATTTGCTTGCGAGCGCTTCATCAGTGGATGAGGAGGAAGACGGTGGGGTAATGTAAGTATGGGTCTGGCCTCAAAAAGGGAGAGGGAGGTTGCACAAGTCCGCTGAGATTATTCCGCCAGCCATGATTAGTGGTGGCAGCGGAAACACTGCTACTCGCTTATGGCCGTCTAAAAGGTCCAGGACCTCTGAAGCCTGGGCCTTTTTCGATCAAGCTTCAGAATCGCCGAGCGACGTCATATGCCGGATTTGCCGTAAACACATCAGTAGAGGGAAGAATCTAAAGTGTTTAACCACCACCAACATGACTAGTCACATGCAGCGAATGCATGAATTGACATGGAGGAATCTCTTGGTGAAAAAAGGCTACACCGGAGCTTGTGTCTCCGCCTTCTTCTCCTCCACCAATTCCAAGACCAAGTGTTCCTCTGCTGCCCATGTCCCTCAGTGGCATGAGCAAGGATCAGCCCAAGTGCCACAGACTGTCGTCCGAGTACCACCAGCACCGCCAGAGACACAGACTACCTCTTCTCCTTCCACCCGTTTGACCTGCACGCCGTACAGCCAGGTGTGGGAGCAGAAGAAACACTTTAACCCAAACCATCCCAAAGCCAAAAGCCTGAATGTCGGCATTGCCAGGCTTTTGGCCTTGGAAATGTTGCCTTTCCGTCTGGTGGACACAGATGGGTTCCGCCACGTCGTGGACCTTGCTTGCCCACAATACCAGATGCCGAGCAGGCATTTCTTTTCCCAAAAAGCCGTCCATGCCATGGCCAGCCACGTGTCAGATAAAATCTCCAGCGCGTTGTCTGCATCAGTGTCCAGCAAAGTCCATCTGACCACCGATACATGGACTAGTAAGCACGGTCAAGGCCTCTATATCTCTGTGACAGCTCACTGGGTGAGTTGGGTGGATGTCTTTGGTGATGACGGAGGCTCTCAGGCTCAGTGCACGCTCTTCAAAACCGTAGGGATGGTGCAGTGTTCTGTCCCCCAAGGTCCACGGGTAGCATCACGTGCCAAGAGAAACCAGGCCGTGTTGAAATGAATGTGTCTTGGAGACCGTCAACACACAGGTCAAGAGCTGTGGACGGCTCTGTGCAATGAGACAGAGAAGTGGCTGGGTGACAAGAACCTTGTGCCAGGCACGGTGGTGTTCGACAACGGGCGAACTCTGCTTGCCGATCTTAAGATCGGTAGGCTGGAGCACACCCCTTGCCTGGCACACGTCATGAACCTCATCGTACAGAAATTTCTAAAGCTATACCCGGGTCTTCCCTGCCTGCTGAGGAAGGCTGGAAGTCTGAGCTCACACTTCTGCCATTCACACCTTGCTTCGTCCCGGCTGGCTGCGTTACAGCGTCATCTTTGCCTCCCCGTCAATCGTCTCATTGTTGACATGGCAACACGCTGGAATTCCACCCGCCACATGCTCCAGCGAGTGTGGCAGCAGCGTAATGCCATTATGCAGTATAAAGTGGCGCATGGCCTGACAAGCAGTGGTGTGGACCTCAGGGTGTTGAGCCACCGAGAGTGCAGGCAGGTGAAAGAGCTCTGCACCATCCTTGTGAGTTTTGAAGAAGCCACCAAAATGGTCAGTGAGGACAATGCCCTTGTCAGCATGGGCATTGTGGTTATCTTAGTTCTGAAACAAGTGTTGAACACTCTTAAACAGCAGGTCCCATCAGCGATGGAGGAGGAGGCGGACACAGATGCGGACACAGAGCCTTATTCTCCGTCGGATCAAGAAGGCCCAACAGTTTCCCAACTTTATCGGTCTTCGTTAGGTGGTGGTTCGGGGTCCAGGGCCGGTGCAGGGCGATGCTTGAGCTCTCGGGGTACAGTGTCTGAGGCAAGTCAGGGCTGTGTTGATGCTGAGGAGGAGGAAGCGGAGGAGGAGGATGAGGCATGGCTGGACACCGACGGTACTGATGTCCCTGCCTTGGAAAGAGGTTGGCACGGATTTGAGGCGTAGGAGAAAAACGAGGAAGATCAGTTTGCTAGTGCCTCTCGACCCTGGGGGTTGGGAAATCCTTGCTGCATCCCTCACATGAGTACTTGGATGCTCCATTTCCTCCAAAATGATCCACGCATCAAGGCCATCAAAATGAACACCAGTTACTTGGTGGCCACTCTCCTTGATCCCCGGTACAAAGCGAAACCCAGCACTTTGCTTCCACCCACCCAAATTGAGAGTAGAATGCAGGAATTTGAGACCGTGCATATTGATCAACTGGAGACATCTGTTGTGTCTGCTTCACGTTCTTCAAATGTCACGGTGGAACAATGTCAGCAACGTGACAGCAGTAGAGTGGCAAGTAGCCATAGCAGCAGAAAGCATTGTGGCAGAAGACTAATGGGTGACCTCTGGCAATCCTTATTTACCACTCCACCAACGCCTATAATGCAGGGCACAAATACGACACACAGAGACCGGCTTAAGATCACGGTCCTCGATTATCTGTGGCTCAACACCGATGTTTTTGGATATGTTCCGGACCCAATTGACTTCTTGGTATCCAAAATGAATAGCCCGAGCTTGTTCACCATGCAATAGAGGTGTTATCCTGCCCAACAGCCAGCATCATATCTGAGTGGACCTTCAGCACAGCTGGAGGAGTGATTACAGACAAATGCATCCGGCTTTCCACTGAGAATGTGGATCGTTTGATTTTCATCAAGATGAATCGGGGGTGGATCTCTGATGATGTTGTGGCCCCAATTGCCGAGGTCTACTTCACATTCCTCTTCAAAAACAAATGGTCCTCATGATTTTTTTTTTAAATGATCATTTCTTACTGCAATTTTTATTCTGAGTGCCCAAAAGGTAATTTTGCTGGTTTTGCGGTTAGGAGACTGTAAAAGAACACCAATTGTAACTGCATTTCATGATAAAAACGTATTTCCTTTTTAACTAATTTTCTTCAATGAAAATTTAAGCACTGTCAATGGTTTTGGGGTCATTGGTGCTGTGAAAAACTAGCTATAATCTAGTCCTTTGGTACAAAAATGGGTGTTCTACGTGCCATTTCTTTCTCACAATTTTTTTAACAGTGGCCGAGAGGTAATTTTTACATTTTTTGGGGTCCCAAGTGCTGTCCAAAACCAGCTATACTACAGGTCCATTGTAAAAAATTGGTTTATCAACAGCATTTGTTCTTCATAATTGTCCACAGTTGTCCGAAATGTCATTTTTAAATTTTTTGGGGGCATTGCTGTAAAAATCAGCTATACTACAAGGTCCTATTGTAAAAAATGTGGTTTTCTAACTAGGCATTTGTTCTTTCACATTGTCAACAATTGGCGATAGATCATTGTTTCGAATGTTTTTGGGGCATGCTGTTGTAAAAAATATTTATAATACAGGTCCTATTGTTAAAAATATGGTTTTTAACAGGCATTTGTTCTTCATAATTGTCCACAGTGGACGAAAGGTAATTTGTCGAATTTTTGCGGCCATGCTGCTGTAAAAATCAGCTATACTAGAGGTCCTATTGTAAAAAAAATGTGGTTTATAACAGGCATTTGTTCTTCATAATTGTCCACAGTGTCCGAAAGGTAATTTTTCGAATTTTTGGGGGCATGCTGTTGTAAAAAACAGCAATACTACAGGTCCTATTGTAAAAAATGTGGTTTGTAACAGGCATTTGTTCTTCATAACTGTCCACAGTGGCCGAAAGGTCATTTTTCGAATTTTTGGGGGCATGCTGCTGTAAAAATCAGCTATGCTACAAGTCCTTTTGTAAAAAATGTGTTTTCTATAAGGCAATTGTTCTTCACAATTATCAACAGTGGCCGAAGGTCATTTTTCGAATTTTTGGGGCATGCTGCTGTCAAAAACAAGCTATTATCCAGCCTATTCCCAAAAAAATGTAGTTTTTTTTTTAAACTCTTTTATTCTGGCTACTTTTATTGAGTGTTGAAAAGGTCATTTTTGCAGGTTTTGGTGTCAAGCAGCTGGAAAAGACAGTGATGTTCAAGGTTCTATTAAAAAAAATCTTCTTTCAAATATTCATTTCTTGCTGCTAATTTTACTCTCTGTGTCCATAAGGGCATTTCTGCTGGTTTTCAAGTCAGGCTATTGTGAAAGGGGTGCCAGGGGTGCAAATAGTGCAGTACTCCGGTCAGTGGCACTCTGCCTTTCTCAACATACATGCGCATTTACAAGAAGGGCAAAATTCGGCACCTTAAGAGTTTGGGCACCATAGAAAAAGGCATGCCACCTAAATGTTATCATTCATGGCAATATTTCCAGGATCTACAATGTAAAACAGCATGCTATTGGTATGATTGTGAACAAGCAGATACTTGGTACAACCCTTGTGCAAGAATCAATGTTCGTATGGCCAGTGTCGGACTGGGGGGTCTGGGGCCCACAGGGGAAATGATCCCTACTGTACATTCAAATATTACCGGCCTCTCAGACATAAATCGCCCATTTTAACCACATAATACAGTGTGCAAAACAGAACTGTAATTGTGTAGTAAAATTAGTTACACATTGTCAGTCTAACATATCAATAGACACAGGCTAAGTCTCCATCCATATCCCCCACCACCCACATACAATACCCCCCCCACCCCATACAATTTCCCCCTCCACCCACATACAATATCCCCTCCACCCACATACAAATCCCCCCCACCCACATACAATGCCCCCGCCACGTTTCCCTTGGTCACACACCTCACCACCTTAAAAAATAAACACCAGCAAGGAAAGTAAAGTGTGACTCCTATCACATGGTCAGGTGGCTTCCCTCACTCTTACAATAAGGGACACATGTGCCTGCCACTATACCTCGCCGCCAATTTAAAACTTACACATATAGAGACCACATAGCGGTCAGACATCCAGCTCGAGTAATACCTACAACACTGCCATATGGAGACCACAGAGGACATACACCAGCTCAGGTATAACCTACAACACCGCCATAAGAGACCACATAGAGGTCAGACACCAGTCAGGTATAACCTACAACACCGCCAGATAGAGCCCACATAGTGGTCAGACACCAGCTCAGTTATAATTCTACAACACCACCATATTAGAAACACATAGAGGTCAGACACCAGCCTCAGGTATAAATCTACAACACCACCATATAGAGACCACATAGTAGTCAGACACCAGCTCAGTATGAAACCTACACACCGCCAAAATAAGAGACCACATAGAGGTCAGACACCTGCAAGGTCACCATCACATTACAATATAAAAAATAACCTTATTGTCATGGACTCACCAGATAACGTCTGAGTCGTTTCTCTTCTCTCATGAGTCGTTCCTAGTCCCTTTTCTTCTTCTGCATCAGTTTTCCACACCGCCATGATGAATTTGGTCCCGGCCCCACAAGCTCCCACTCCATCCCTGCAGAAATTATACAAAAATATCTTAAATCCTCAATTTTCCACATTTCTTTAGCCTAATCCACCTCTGTACAAACTACCCAGGGTGAGAGAGCGGGTACAAGCTAGTAACCTAAGGGTTTTGAGGGTGGGGGAGGCCACAGGTAACTAGATATCCCTATTTAGTAAGGTAGACCCCCGCTGTATAAGTTGCTAGGCCCAGCCCCAGGTAGTTGGGTGGTACCTAGCCATAAGGTGGTAGTAAATGAGCCCCCAGGTAGTAAGCAGGCCCCAGTTATGCAAGTTGATAGGCTACAGTTAGTTGGTGGACCCCCCAGTTAGTTGGCCATGTAGATAGGTGTTTGGTGAGTCCCAATTAGTTAGGATTTGTAGTTAGGTGGTTTCCCCCAGTAAGGTACAGCTGTAGGTAAGTTATTAGGGTCCCCAGTAAATTAGGCTGAAATCAGTTAGGGACCCCTTTAGGGTACTATACAGGCAGTTAGGGGTCTCCTTTTAGGTACTTAAAACATACAGTTAGGGTCTCCTTTAAGGTAGTATACAGACAGTGTAGGGGTCTCCTTAGGTAGTCTACAGGGAGTTTAGGGGCCTCCTTATTAGGTAAGTGGCAGGAAGTCATTGCCCCCCCTTTAGCTACTGTGTAGGTAGTCAGAGCCCCCTTAGTGTTTAGGTAGCCAGGGCCCCCCTTGTAGTCAGGGCCCCCTGTAGAGTAGCCGAACCCCCCTTGTATGTCGGGCCCCCCTGTAGGTAGCCTGAAACCCCCCTTGTATCAGGGACCCCTGTAAGGTAGCCAGAACACCCCCTGTGTAGTCAGGGCCCCCTGTAGGTATTCAGACCCCCTTGTAGACAGGGGCCCCCTATACGGTAGCTGGTGCCCCTCATCTAGGTAGTCAGGGACCCCCAGTAGGTAGTCAGGCCCCCATAGATTGCCAGAGCCCCCTGTATGTAGCCAGGGGCCCCCCCTTGTATTCAGGGCCCCCCATGTAAGGTAGCCAGGGCCCCCCATGTATGTAGCCCGGGCTCCCATGTAGGTACCAGGGCCCCCATGTAGGTGGCCAGGGCCACCTGTAGTAGCCAGTGCCCCCCTAGTAGCCAGGGTCCCCCCTAATAGCTAGGGCCCCTCTTGTAGCCAGGGCACCCCTAGTAGCCATGCCCCCCCCCCTTGTAGTCAGTGGCCCCTCCCTTGTAGTCAGGGCCCCCCCTAGTACAGTGACCCCCCCCCCATAGTAGCCAGAGCCCCCCCTAGTAGCCATAGCCCCCCCTTTGTAGCCAGTCCCTCCCCCCCTGTAGCCAGTCTTCTCCCCCCCTAGTAGCCCTGGCCCCCCTTTGTAGCCAGTGTCCCCCTAGTAGCCAGAGCCCCCCTTATCCAGTGTCCCCCTTAGCCCGCGTCCCCCCCCCAGTTGCCAGGGCCCCCCTTATCCAGTGTCCCCCTATTAGCCAGTGCCCCCCTTAGCCAGTGTCCCCCTATGGTGCCTGGAGCCCCCCGTAACTTAAGCCAGTGGTCCCCTCCCATAGTAGCCAGGGCCCCCCTTAGCAAGTGTCCCGCCCATAGCAGTCCAGGGCCCCTCTTTAGCCAGGCCCCCCCATAGAGCCAAGGCCCCCCTTATGGCCAGTGTCCCCCCCCATAGTAGCCAGGCCCCCCCCCCTTAGCCAGTGTCCCCCCCAAAGTAGCACATGGCCCACCTAAGCATCCAGGACCCCCCTTAGCCAGTCCCCCCCCCCATATAGCCCAGAGCCCCCCTTTATCCAGTGTCCCCCCCGTAGTAGTCAGTAGTCCAGGGCATCCCTTAGCCATGTTCCCCCCCCATAGAAGCCAGGGCCCCCCTTAGCCAGTGTACCCCCCCCCATAGTATCCAGAGCCCCACTTAGCCATGTCCCCCCTCATAAGTAAGCCAGAGCACCCCTTAGCCTTGTCCCCCATAGTAAGCCAGAGCCCCCCTTAGCCAGTGTCCCCCCATTGTAGCCAGGGCCCCCCTTAGCCAGTTTCCCCCCATAGTAGCCAACCCCCATAGCCAGTGTCCCCCCCATATAAGGCCAGATGCCCCTTAGCCATTGTCCCCCCCCCCATAGTAGCCAGAGCCCCCCTTAGCCAGTGCCCCCCATAGTAGCCAGGGTCCCCCCCATTAGCCAGTTTCCCCCCCATAGTACCAGGCCCCCTCTTAGCCATGTCCCCCCCATAGTAGCCAGAGCCTCCCTTTAGCCAGTGTCCCCCCCTTAGGTAAGCCAGGACCCCCTTAGGCCAGTGTCCCCCCAAAGTAGCCAGGGCCCCCCTTAGCCAAAATGTCCCCCATAGTACCAGGGGCCCCCTTAGCCAGTGTCCCCCCATAGTAAGCCAGAGCCCTCCCTTAGCCAGGACCCCCCCCATAGTAGCCAGGGCCCCCCCTTAGGCCAGTGTCCCCACCATAGTAGCCAGGGCCCCTCTCCCACTAATATTAAAAAAAAAGCCAGTCCCCCCAGTAGTAGCCAGAGCCCCACCTGTAGGTAGTTTAAAAAAAAAAAAACAAAAAAAAACAATCAAATCACTTACCTTAGCTGCCCACACCGCTTTCACCGCTCCTGGACAGTCCTGCCGCTCCGTCTCCTCGCCGGCTCCGTACTGCCGCCCTGCATAGGCGGCGACGTGAAGTGACGTTACCGCGCGCTACGACAGCCAGTAGGGGCTGGCGCCTGCAGGCCTGAAGGCCTAATGGCGTTCAGCTGCCGGGAGATCAGTCGTAGCGCCAGCGCTAGTGGCGCTGTGCTCCGCTGACAAACCGGCGCAGCCACCGGGGAGTCCCCAACATTATGTCCCCAACTCCCGGCCCGTCTCTGAGCGCTCCTGGACGCTGGTCCCGGGCGTTCAGGACCGGATGCGCGGACGGGCCCCGGGAGGCGATCGGCCCTGCCCTCCGGGCCCGCAGCCGCTGGGGCCCACCGGGGGATTCCCTGGTCCCCCGGCGGCCCAGTCCGAGCCTGCGTATGGCGCACATTCGCCACCCCAAGACCAGAGATAATTTCCTCCAGCACGTTGAGTAAAACGAGAAAAAGAAAGCCAAGAAAAAGGGCACCTGGGTGGAACAGGGCATCAAACCCAGCATTTTCCAAGTGAAGCTCAATTGGTCGGCACTCATACGTAGAGGAAGCCGCTCTCGTAGAGGCAGTAATTTCTCAAGCGCAATCCAGGTCTTGACTGTCTTTTGAGAAGGGATCGAGTCTAGCTCACCACTTCCTACAGCCATGCCACTCTGCTTCAGCCAGACTGTTTTCGTGCTGGCATCATAAGGGCATTTTTGGCGGGTGTTAATCGATGACTGACAGCCATCCCTCGCTCTCAAGCACCGCACCCACTGTAAGTCCGGCCCTGCCAGCTGAACCTCCGTGTTAACAGATGACTGACGCCAGCCCTGGCTCTCACCGCACCCACTGTAAGTCCGGCCATGCCAACTGAACCTCCGTGATCCCTGTTCAAAGCCTCACCCTCCTTGATCAGTAATTTCCTTCAACCCACTTTACAGTAGAATGCAGTATGTTCACAGAGGCCTCTTTGACCAACTGGGGGACATCTGTTTTCGACTGCTTAAACGTTCTAATGTCACGGGGGGAAAAACCTTTCCACCAACTTACAGCAGAAAGAAGGGCAAGTACGGGAAAGTAACACACATTAGAAAACTATTTTTTTTAAAAAAAATTTTTTAATATCTTATTCAAAATTTATTTGACGCTTGGGGGTTCAGGCGGGCAGTACAAGACAGGATAGTAAAATTGCCCTTTTTTAACTAAAAAAAAAGGTTGGGTTAAAAAGACTCTTTTTTCCCTACCTTTTGGGTGATCTGGGGTCATGCTGGGGGACAGGACAGGGATGGGGTCAAGGTCCATTTCAACTAAAAAGTGGTTCAAAGACTATTTTCTTTTTCCCTTTTCTTATCCTGGGGTTTCATGAAAGGTTTTTTGGGGTAAAGCTGGGGTTTACAGGGACATGGATAGTCAATGCCCAGTTCACATAAAATACTGGTTAAAAATAAAACCTTTTTCCTGGCACTTGGAAAATCTGTGGTCATGCAGGTTTTTTGGGGTCAAAACAGGTACAGGACAGGGATAGTAAATGCCCCAGTTTACAAAAAATAGGGATCAAAGACTTTTTTTTTCTTCCGGCACTTTTGTGATCTTTGGTCATGTGGGTTTTTTTGGGTCATGCGCGGTCCAGGACAGGATAATCAAATGTCCAGTTTCAACTAAAATTGTGGTTCAAAGACACTTTCTTCGGGCACTTTTTAATCTGTGGGTCATGCAGGTTTTTGGGTCATGCTGCGGTACAGGACAGGGATAGTTAATGTCCAGTTCAACTAAAATAGTGGTTCAAAGACTACTTTCTAACCGCACTTTTTAATCTGTGGGTCATGCAGGTTTTTGGGTCATGCTGCGTACAGGACAGGATAGTTAATGTCCAGTTTTCAACTAAAAAGTGGTTTAAAAGGGACTATTTTCTTTCGGCACTTTTTTGATTTTTTGGTCATGCAAGTTTTAGGGTCATGCTGGGGAAAAGGGCAGGATAGTCAATGTACAGTTCACTAAAATAGTGGTTCAAATACTACTTTCTTCCGGCACTTTTTAATCTGAGGGTCCATAAGGACATATGTGTGGGTTTTAGGGTCATGTTGCATTAAAGGACAGGAATAGTCAATGTCCAGCTCACTAAAATAGTGGTTTAAATACTACTTTTTTCTGGCATTTTTTATTCTAACGGTCCATAAGGGTATCTGTGCGGGTTTTGGGGTCATGCCGCTGTAAAATAAACCAATAGTAAAGGTCTTATTGAAACAGCTTATTTATCACGCTTCAAGGCCATCAACAGCGGTTACTGGGTGTCCACCCTCCTTGATCCACATTCCAAATCAAAAGTGAGCAATTTCCTTCCACCCACACAAATTGACAGTAGAATGCAGGTATTTGAGCACGGGCTCGTTGACCAACTGAGACATCTGTTGCGTCTTCTTCACCTTCTAATGTCACGGTGGAACAACGTCAACAACGTGACAGCAGTAGAATGGCAAATAGCCGTAGCAGCAGCATCAGAAGCAGGATTGGAAAAATAGTTTTTTAAAATAGTCAATTTCTTATGGTGAATTTTTATTCAGAGGGTCCATAAGGCATTTATTTTGGTGGTTTTGGGGTCAGGCTACTTTAACATGGATGCCAGGAATGGCAATAGGACAGTATTCCTGTCAGGGAATCAAAAATGGGCCCGGTGATATGTTAAAAATAGGAACTTGTAATTGGTGGGCACCCCATTTGATTTAGCTTCTTGTGGGCATGAAACAGTTAATAGATGACTGATGGCAGCCCTGGGTCTCACCGCACCCACTGTAACTAGGGCCTTGCCAGCTGAACCTCTGCGTTCCCCGTTGGGACGTTCCTGCTGCCAACACATATATGACAAGTTGTTGGTCCCTAGTGAAAAAAGTGATAAGGGGATCCTTCCAGTTACCATGTGCCATTTCCAATAACGGTGTCTTCTTATGTGTCTAGTGGGGCTCATAGCAGCTGCTACCGCTGTACCTGCTGTAGCTACGGCGTCCTCATGTTTTCAGTTAGCCATTGAAAGGAATTCATTATTTTAGCCTGTGAATTTTTTTCTGTGACTCTTGTAGCCTAATTGTCTTGCCTAAGACGAAAGCACTATCCAGTTAACATTTGGGGATTTTTAAATTTCCAGCTTCATCACCCTTTTTGGGGTGTAAAAATGAAGCGGTGTTCCTCTCCCATAAACTAATGGGGATCACGAAAAAACGTCATCGGAAAGGGATATCACCCAAAGATTACAACAATTGTTTAAAACCCAGACGTTTATTCCGTCATCGCCATACTACCTTTTGACGAAAAAAAAAGGGAAGCAAAAAGGAAAAAATGCTAGGGGACCTTACGGGGGTTTTTTCTCACACAAGCTTTCGAAACTTTGACTGTTCTGTCTATCCAGGGGCAGTTTTCCCCCCCAGTAGGGGGTCTTCCCCCATGAAAAACCTGGTGACATCATCATTTTTTTGTGAGCAGTGGAAAGGGGGAAGGGTTCAAAAGCCGCAAACCGCCTGCAGTGCTCAAGGGGCCTTCCCCCTCTGGGGGGGCCCTGTGCCAAAAGGCTGAATGAAATACATCCCAATCACATAAAAGGGGCATGGCCTGACCTAAACTGCAGTTTTTGTTAGAACACACAGATAGCTTATATCTCTAAACAAAAAGATTTGGGTAATGCAAACCAATTGCAAAAGTGTTTATTTTTACTGTCCCCGCATTAAGATAGATTTTTTGTGAGAACAACCGCTTTAAGGTTAAAAATCACCCTTTTACCACATGTAATAATAAATCTGGTAAATCTTCTTTAGACTACTAAGCAATCAGAAAAGCCCAAAAACTCTTCTCTAGGCTATACAATGCCTCTGACATTCATTATCATTTTTATTCAACCACACAGGAATCATAGAGCCCCCTGCATTATATTTTCTGACAGCACAGTGCTCTCCCTTGACTCTCCTCCATAGGTAACATCATATAGTTGGAGCATGCTCAGTTTTATATACTCTTTCACTCCTTTGCAACTCCAATAAGTCTTTGTTATCAGACTCAGTCTGTGTCAAATATTTATTCTAAGGCATCACTCATTTCAGATCATTCACAAAACAATATAACTCCAATCACCCAATGGTAAGCCTTAAATGTGTCCTTCAGAATGTTATTATTATACAAAAAAAGGGTAAATAAGGGTAAAAGAGAAATAAAGCACAGGATATATATATATATATATATATATATATATATATATATATATATATATAATTATATATATATATATATATATATATATATATAGGCATGTTTTTCTCACTACCTGACAAGAAATCAGAATAATCTTTATCGGTTTTAGGTCAGTTAGAATTACCAAAATTATTTAAATTTGCCAAATGCCAGAATAAAGAGAGAGATAATTGTTTAAAGCATTTTATTACTTTCTACAAAGTCAAAAGTTTACATACACTAGGATTGCTATGCCTTTATTCAATTTGGGACAGCCCATATGATGATGTCATGTCTTTGGAAACTGCTGATAGGTTTATTGGCAACATCTTAAAGACACACCTATGGATGTATTTTAATGCACGCCAGTAACACACTGCTTCTGTGTGTAATATCATTCGAAAGCCTAAAAAAAATAAGTCAAGATCTCAGGAAGAGAATTGTGGACTTGCACAAGTCTAGATCATCCTTGAGTGCAATTTCCAGATACCTGAAAGTGATCCGTTCATCTGTACAAACAAGTATACGCAAGTACAAACAAGATGGGAATGTCCAGTCATCTTACCGCTCAGGAAGGAGAGGGGTTATGTGTCTCAGATATGAATTTGCTTTGGTTCAACATGTGCATATCAACCCAAGAGCAAAAGCAAAATACCTTGTGAATATGCTGGTGGAAGCTGGTAAGATTGTGTCATTATCCACAGTTAAACGTGTACTGTATCAACATGGGCTGAAAGGCCACTCTGCCAGGAAGAAGCCATTACTCCAAAAGTAACATATAAAAGCCAGAACAATGTTTGAAAATGCCCACAGTAACAAAGACTAGTGTTGAGCGATTATAATCGACAAAGTTGAAATCGGCACGGTTTTTAGGTTGATTGGAATTTTCCGATCATGCAATAATGTAGGTGAGAATCTGCGCATAATCTATTACTATCGTGCCATTTTCAGCACTTCCTGTCATTTTGGCGGCCAGCAAATCAGCTTAGAGCATAGAGCAGGGTGAGCTGGGTGTGCGACGTCATGACTGTGATGTGTATGGTTGTCACTGGCTGGAAAAATCACATGACCTCGTTTTGCATAGAACAGCGTTTCCTGTTCTTCATCAGTGTTTCAGTGTCTCTCATGAGAGCCGGACGTGTGCTAGATCTCTCCTCAATACAGCTCAGCAACACAGTTCTCTTTGTTCACACAGACAACTATGCTTTTAGCTGTGAACATTAGAACATAGGTAGATTAGAGAATTTCAGTTCTTAGTTAGGCTGAAACTTTTAAAGAAGCATCTAGCCCCTGTCAGCCCGGAAGGGGGGAGGGCGAAAACAGACAGACAGGCGGGTTTTTTGAAAGGAAGTGTAATTGTGCAGCCCGACTGCTTTAAACCCTTTTAAAAAAAGGGGTTTTTTTTTTACCGTTTTTTGGCCATTTTTTTGGTGAAATAGTACCTTGTATTTTGGCAGCCCATTTTTGTTCAAAGACCCACCTTGTACAACAATTGGGATAGAGAATTTTTCGATTACTGCAGTTATGTCAAGGGTCAAAAAACCCCTTTTTATTATCCGTACATGTTTTTAATTAGTTTTTTTTTTCATTTTTGTGCACCCCAGTTTTAAAATCAGAGACCCAACTTGTACTTCATAGGAACAGAACTTTTCTAGTAAATGCAGGGGGTTTTCCCATGGTTCAAAACCACCTTTATTATCCGATACAATTTAAATAGGTTTTTTTTTCACTTTGGCGGCAGGCCATTTTTTGTTGAAAGACCCATCTGTACTTAAAAACCATACGAAATTTTGCTAGAAATTTGCTTGTTTTTTTCAATAGGTGCAAAACCCACCTTTTATTACCCGACACTTTTAAATTAGTTTTTTTTTCATTTGGCGCGCTCAGTTTTTTTTTCAAAAAAATACCTTGTACTTACATTAGGAATAACAGAAATTTTGTAGTAATTTTGCTGTTGATTTTTCATAGGTGCAAAACCCCCTTTTTTTATCCGTACACAATTTAAATTTGGGTTTTTTTTCACTTTGGCGCAGCCCATTTTTGTTCAAAGACCCATCTTGTATTTACATTACGATTAG
The DNA here is from genome assembly GCA_025379985.1 of Phyllomedusa bahiana. Lineage (NCBI taxonomy): Eukaryota > Metazoa > Chordata > Amphibia > Anura > Hylidae > Phyllomedusa > Phyllomedusa bahiana. Next base: position 15,720 of record JAODAL010028000.1, on the reverse strand, counting down.
AATGGGCGAATTGATTCTAACAAAAGGGAATCCTTTAAAATTTTCAGGAAAACCTTTGTTTTGTGAACAAATTCGAATTTGGGTATTCGGGGGAACGAAGCGTGTTTTGATTGATAAAAGGCTTCGAGCAATGGCGTTACATGGGCAAAGAAGTCTGGGGGGAAAAAGGGGGGACCTACATGACTTTGGGAGAATGAAGCCGCGGGATTTTGGATTCCCCGCACTATATAAGTCCGGGGGCCGACGCTGGCAGCCATACCGCTCTCAAGTACTGTTAGGGAAGTGCTGCCGCGCCGCTTTTATACCATACTAAAGAACTCATTTTAACAGCGATTTTTGGGGGTGTCACTTTTACAATCCAAATAACACTTGATTTTTTTGGTTTCTCATTTTTTTTTGCGCAAATTTGATCCAGGGGGTTTTAATTTTAACATTGTTCCTGTTGTGGTCACTAAAAAAACGTTCCAATTCCCCCCCAAAGAAGAAATTTTTCCTGTAGATAATTTATATCCAAGGTTAATTACAAGTTTTTCTGAGTTGTTTCCATAAAATACATGCCTTTTAAAAACGCAAAAGTTGTAATTGTTTTTAGCACATATCTTTTGCGCAATTTTCATCCACGGGTTAACTAAGTAATTTTCTGCATTGACTTTTTAAAAAAACATTTTTTTCACCACCAAAAAAAATTTTTTGCCTTTACATAATTCTAAACCCAGGTTAATTTCAGTTTTTTCTGTTTTTGTTTCCCTAAAAACACACCTTTTAACACGCTAAAAGCGTAATTGTTGGCAGCACATATTTTTGCGCAATTTACATCCAAGGGTTAACTAAGTATTTTTCTGCATTGTACTTAGTAAAAGAAATTTTTTTTTTCACCGGCCCAAAAAAAAATTTTCCTCAGCATAATCCCCAAAACCCAGGGGTTTAAATTACGAGTTTTTCTTTGTTGTGTTCCGTAAAAAACACCCGTTTTAACACCTACAAACTGGTAATTTTGGCACACAATTTTGCGCAATTTACATCCAAGGGTTTTTAACTAAGTTTTTTTCTGCAGTTGTACTTATAAAAGAAACGTTCTTTTTCCCCGCAAAAAAAGAAATTTTACTCAAGCATAATTCTAACCGAGGGTTAATTACGATTTTTCGTTGTTTTTTTTCCGTAAAATAACCCGTTTTTAACACGCACAAAGGGGGGAAATTTATTGCAGCATATTTCTTCTGCGAAATTTTACACCCAAAGGGGTTAAACTAATATTTTTCTGCAGTTGTATTTCATTAAAATAAACGTTCCTTTTCACCGCCAAAGAAAAATCTTGACTGACACCTTTTATTATCCTACAAAATTTTAATTAGGTTTTTTTCACTTTGGCGCAGCCCTTTTTGTTCAAAGACCGATCTGACTTACAACATTAGAATGGGCGACTTGATTTTTAACGAAATGAATTCTTTAGAATTCAGGAAAACTTCGATTCTGAACGAAGTCAATTTGGGGGATTTTGCGGGAACAAAGCGTTCCTTTTTATTATAAAATGGCTGCACACATGGGCCTTTTCATGGGGGAAAGAATCTGGGAGGAAAAAAGGCGTAGCCTACATGGCATGTGCAAGATGAACCAATCAGAGACCGGCGGGATTCTGTAAAGTCCCCCAAAAATAAAAAAAGGTGGGGCGGGGGGGACGCTGGCACCCTCAAACCGCTCTCACTGTACTGGGGAAAGGGAAAGTCTGCGGCTTATAAATCTCTTTCCTAAAAAAAAACCCCCTTTTATACAGCGATTTTTTGGGGGGGGTAAAGGGCATGTATCAAGACGCTTCTCTTACGTTCAAATTCTGTTTTTTGTGGGGGTTTTGGGAAACTGAAGTCCAGTTTTGCGTCCAATGCAGTTTGTTTTTAAACTTTTTTAAAGGGCTATCTCTCATTTTTCCCTTTCCAGAAACTTTAAAACCCAAAGGGGTTATCTAACCCTTTGGCCCCCCTTTGTAAAATTTCAATTAAAAAAAACAAAATTTTTAAAAAAAATCCAAAATACCACCCTTAAAATTTTTTGGGGGTTTCTAATTTTTTTTTGGCGAAATTTTAATCCGGGGGGTTAATTAACATTTTTCGGGCTGTTTGTGTCACTAAAAAAAAACGTTCCTTTTCACCCCCAAAAAGAAAAAATTTTTTTGCCCTGTAGCATAATTCAAAATCCAAGGTTTTTTTAAAAGGGTTTTTTCGAAGTTATGTTCCAAAAATACAATCCCCCGGTTTTAACACCTCCAAAGCTGGAAATTTTGTTTGCAGCACATATTTTTTGGGGAAAATTTAAACCATCCACGGGTTAACAATATTTTTCTGCCATTGTACTTAGTAAAAAAAAAACTCTTTTTCCCACCGAAAAAAAAAAAGGTTTTTGCCTCTAGCATAAATTCATAACCGGGGTTTAAATTTTAAAAAGGGTTTTTTTCTGTTTTTGTGCCCAAAAAATACAGGGCCTTTTTAACACGCAAAAAAGCTGGAAATTGTTTTGCAGCATTTTTTTCTTTTTCCGCAAAAAACTTTCCCAAAGGGGGTTAACAAAAGGGTATTTTTTTTTCTAAGTTGAAATTCAGTAAAAAAAAACCTTTCCCAATTTCCCCACCCCAAAAAAGGGAAATTTTTTGGCTGTAGCAATTTCTATCCGAAGGTTAATTAGGGAGTTTTTCGTTTGTTTGTTTCCTAAAAATAAAATCCCTTTTTTTTAAACACGCTAAAAAACCCGGGAAATTTTTTGGCACACATATTTTTTGGGGGCGAAATTTTAAAATCCAAGGGAATAACTAAGTATTTTCCCCCGCATTTGTACTTAGAAAAAAGGAAAGTTTCTTTTTCCCCGGGGGAAAAAAAAAGAAAATTTTTGCCTTTTACATAATTAAAACCCCGGGGGTTAATTACGATTTTTTTCTGTTGTTGTGTTTCCTGAAAATACAGGGCCTTTTTTTTAAAACCCCACACTACAAAGCGGGGTTATAGTTTGGCAGAAATTTTCTTTTGCGAAATTTTTACACCCAAGGGTTAACTAAGTATTTTTTCTGCAGTTTTTCATTAAAAAAAAACTTTTCCTTTTCCCCGGGCCAAAAAGAAGAAATCTTAAACTTTACAAAATTTTTCATATCCGAAGGTTAATTACAAGTTTTTCTTGTTGTTGTGTTGCGTATAATACACACCGGTTTAACACGCTAGCACAAGCTTGGATATTGTTGCAGCAGCATATATTTATGCGCAATTTACATCCAAGTGGTTAACTAATTATTTTTCTGCAGTTTGGTACAGTATAAGTCACTGCCAAATTGAATAATATTACCAGTGTGTAAACAAATATCACTGAGCCAAAAAAACCCATAAAACATAACAATTAATAGATATACATTAAATAAACCCGCCCCAAAAAATTAAATCCACAAAACAAAATCTAGGGAAGAAAAAATAGGACTCACCAGTTTGATTACGTGACTGCAGTCCCAGGCAGGAATACAGGCTCCAAATATAAGATGCAGTGCCTGTAGGGAGAGAACCTATACTTAGCCCTAGATCGTAACTGCCTAAATTGCGGGGACATCGCCCCAAAAATGGCGGCTGCTCCGCAGTAACTATTCCCTATAAAATATCTACACTAAGAAAGTATATGCATATAAATCCATGATAAAACATATACATTCAAATTAACAAAAAAGCCAATAAACCACGACGCGTTTCTCCTCCTCCCTTTCTTCATATACAAGGGTTCATCAGGACATAAGGCTGTATTGAAAAAGATGCAGGAGTAAACCTGAGATAAGACCCAGATATGGATAAAAGATAGAAAGGTAACACCCAAAATGAATAGACCTGTTCGGTGCTCAGTATAAGAAGGCAGCAACTAAAGACAATACGTTGCTCCCACTTTAATCCTCCAAACTCACCCAATTTTGTTTAAAAAGTACCAATAAATCACCTCACCCCGTATTCCTATGTGCATCCGTAAGCAAAACACATGTCTGTTTCTCTCGTCCGGAAAACACTACTTCGGACGCAATGCGCTGCAGTGAGACGCAAACAAGATAGACTTGCTTTCCGGGTAGAATCGTAAGTTGTTTACTGCCTCATGGTGCGCCCCTCGGTTGAACCGCAATATACATGTAAGATATGATAATGTGGATAAAAGACAACCACCGATGAGCCGCACTCGCTCTAAAATATTACTTATAAACATTATTACCCACAATGAGATGTAATAGCCAATTGTTTAAATAAATCTAAGAATAAATAGGTTGGTCAATTACGATCGTCTAAGATGGTTACTTGCCCTGCGTCCTATACAGAAACGCATAATATAGTGATGCTGAATGATGAAAAAACATCTAAATAATCTATGTACACACAACAATATATAAGAAAAAAGGAAAGAGCAATCATAATCAGGATACTATGTAAGCAATCTGAAATAGAGCTGCACAAATATAGCAAAGCGATATTTAAATAAAAAATAAGGGAGGGGTGTGAAAAGGAAGTATATACACCGAATTTGCGATAGGGATGAAACAGAAATAGGTTCCCACTTTGAAATATGAATATCAAAAACGAGACAAACCCACTCCTAATGAAAATTTAAATCAAAGGTTAATGCCACAAAGTGTCCCTGAAATAAAGATGAAAAGCCCCACGAATTCCTGAGTAGAAATCCCCATAAGACTACAATAGACAAAAAAGAAGGGAGAGGACGAGAGAAAAAATGAGTTAAATTGGAAACATCCAAAAGTAAAGGGACTCATTTAGCCCCTGGTGTTTTTGAGAGCACCAAACTATAAATCCATTCGGTTTTCTTACGAAGGATCCTTTGATTCCAATTCCTCCACGATGTGATGGCCTAATACCTCAATAACATTAAGCGTAAGATTTTGAAATCTCCATTAAGGAATTCATGTACATGGCGAGCTTATCGTGTGTACCCCTGTCATGCCTAAAATCTGCAGCGTGTTCCCATAGACGGTCTCCCTCCTAAACTGTCTCTTGGTCCCTTCCAATAATAGTTAGGGGGGCAAGTGTTCAGGGTACACAGATATAACCACACCCCCCTTCTGTTTTTGCAATTGGCAAAATCCTTAATTGTATAAACTTTATGAACAATAGGCACTGCAAAAAGGTTTTCCCCTGTTGTATTACCGGCAAGCCTATAGCAATTGGTGTCACATCTAAAGGTACCCAAGGGGTTTTACGAATCCAACCAGGTGCCCGTCACTGTTTGGAGGAACCGTACAAAATGACTATAACCAACCGGTCTTTTAAGTGAACGTCCTCTACGATAGGTGATTTGTGGCTATTGGGGATATAGTCCTTCTAAGTCAGGCGTCCCCAATTGGAGAATCCGCCAGTGAAAAAACTTTCTCAGTATTCATATGACTTTTCCCTATTCCTCTCATCGTAAGAGGGCTATGATCCTAACTGGCTCAACTTGTCCGTCTTAGTTCTTGGATTTACAAGGACAGTGCGTCCTGTTTAACCGCATTTCAAACCAGATTCTAACAACATCCTGTGGGTAACCCCTGGTTATCAGAAGCGATCACAAAGCATCTTTTGACTGATAATGAAATGTCATTTGACCTCGAGCATTTCCGCCTTAAATCGGCGGAGAAATTGACTCTTAGGGATACCACGCATTGTGCGACAAATGGGGGTTGATGACTTTTCCGATCGTAATTAACCAATGGTGCTTTTGGTTTCCTAACATATTATTATGTATATACCCATTTGCATCCTTAGTTATTAACACACCAAGAAATGGTAAAACTATGTTCCTGCACTTTTCATATGTGAAGCCAGGGGCCAATGTTCATTTCTATTAAGATCCTCCACAAATTTCCCAAAGTATGGCTTTAGTGCCGCCAGAAGAAATTTTGCCTCTAGCCATAATTCATAACCCCGAGGGTTATTACGAGTTTTTCTGTGTTTGTGTTCCGTAAAATACAAGCCGTTTAACACGCTAACAAAGCTGGTATTGTTTGTCAGCAATTTCTTTTAGGCGCATTTACATCCAAGGGTTTTACACTAAAGTATTTTTCTGCAGTTTGTATTCCATTAAAATAAACGTCCTTTTCACCTCCAAAGAAGAAATCTTTGACTGTAATCATAATTCAATATCCGAAGATTATTAACAAGTTTTTCTGTTGTTGTGTTCCCGTAAAATACACGCCGTTTTAAACCGCCTACAAAGTGCTGCTGAATTAGTTGCAAGCCAGAACAGACCCGCACATATCTTTTGCGCAATTTCACATCCAAGGGGTATTAACTAAGTATTTTTTCTGCCAGTTGAATTTCATTAAAATAGCACTATCCCGTTACACCCCCATAGAAGAAATTTTGCCTTTATCATAATCTATTCGAGGGTTAACTTTAAGCCTGTTGTACTTTTATATTCAGTACAAACACATTGTTTTTAAACGGCACATACAAGTAAATATTTCCTGCCCGTTATGTGGAGCGCAATTTATATCCAAGGGTTAGCCAGCTTGTAGTGGGTTATTTTTGGAGTCAAATACAGGGTGTGTATTTTATCATCTACAGATAACTTCATCAAACATGTCCTGAGTAGATTTTAGAACAAACAGTATGTCAGGCAGGAGAGAAGTGATGGGCAGGCTCTTCACCTGCGAAGTATATGGAAAGTTGCGGCAGCACAAACACCTGGAGCAGTTGCCATAGGTCCCAGCACAGGCGAAGGGGGACGTCGCAGACAGGGACACTCGATTGCGAGGCCACAGACATGCCGCAGGTCTCTCTACGCCGTGAGTTGTTCAGCAACCCAATGTTTTCTTGGATTGGTATGACGTAGGTCATCCACTTCCTCCCAATGACACAACTGGATCAATCCCGCTTACGCCACTAGAGATGCGTGTTGAGGAAATAACGGTCAACACAAACAGTCCTTAGGTTAGGCATGGGAGACCCTGAGCAGGTGGTCTAGTCGTGCCCTCACGCTGTCCCACAACCCGCCTCTGACCCATCCCGTGTTCCCTCAGCAGAATTAACTATGTGATCTATCTCAGCGCCACTATATAGTCGAGGAATGAACAAATTTGAGAGGGCAGATCTAGCCAGCTATACTTTGGCACAGTTATCTGAAAAAAAAAAAATGGGCCAATATCCCCTGCTCTCCTTGCAGTAGACGACAAACGTTTTCGATGTTGAGATGGCATGGAGTCATCGTTGTGAGGGGTTCACGCACTTGCATACCAAGACAGGTGAGGAGGGACGTAGCATTGAAGATGAAACACATATTATGAGGATGTAGCCTGACCCGCGTTAGGCATGGGACCGGGTGAAGCAAGGGCTTTCATCCTCGTCAGGAGAGAAAGGCATAGCAAGCTTGCGCGTCAGGCGCGGCGCAGCCATCAAGTGTGTTGTTTGGCCGTGAGTCAGCAGGGTAGGTCAGCAGTGTGAGGTCGGGAGCCAAGCGGCCCACGGGTAAAAACCCGCTATTCGCAGGGTCAAAGAAAGTATCGGCACAGGGGCTCAGCAAGGCAGCGGGGCAGTAGTCACTCATGCGGAGCGTTGGTGGACTAAAATCAGATTACTATCGTGTGATGCAGTTCTTTGCTAAGACACTGGAGAGCGATATAGGTATATGTAAATCTGTGAGGCAGAAAGTGAAGCGTTGCCAGAGCCTAACGTTTGGAACCAGCCCTGCGTCGAACCACATTCAGCGACACCATCCGTTGGCCTGTGAGAAACGTGGCTCAGCATGTGGCGTCCATCTGCCACCTGCAGCAACAGCACAGCCGCGCCAGGTGCACGTATGCCATTGCAGCCAGTCAAATGCTCCACCAACTCTGCAGAAGGGAGCTGTTTCTCTTTGGCATCATCTCCCGGTCCCAAATGCTGCCTGCTCCTCGCTACTTATGTCGCCGCAGTCATTCCCAGCGAGGCGATTAACAAAGAGACTAACAGAACTAGTGCATCAAACCAACCTAAGTGGCAGGATCTTGACTCTTCTCCTGTCCAAGTTGTTGTGGTATTGCAGTCCCTTCCTTTCCAAATGTAGGACTGCGCACCGTCAGAGAACTAATTGCTTGTGCCGAGCCGTAGAATGGAAGTTCCAAGCCGTAATCTTCTTTCCAAAATGCAGTACCAGCACTTCATAAATATGTAGAAACAGAAGCGGTGGGCCAGTCCTTGACTGAATCGTTTGTTCCAAGGTGCATTGCAAGCGCGTACGTGCTCGAGCTGTAACTAAGGCCAGGCCCAGTACATTTCCATTACGGCCCCACTGGTGAATGGTGCTTCCTGAGCCCAGGCACGCCAACAACTTTCACCTCCACAATGTCAAACACTTGGAGCGCTCTTGTCCAATGTCCCCCTCCTCTCTCCTCAACCACCACCACCAGTCTCAGCCTCCACAAGTACTGCTCCCATCATACCACATGTGTAGGCACAGCGGTTGTCACGCAGTTCTACCCTACACCTGGCTTGCCTCGGAAACGAAGTCCACACAGGGGAGTAAACTGCGCCTTCGGGTCGTGCAGCAAGAATCGATGTGTGGCTTTATCCCCGCGCCAACTGGCCAATCGGAACCAAGATGACGGACAATTGAGGTACATGGTGTCCTGCTGCTGCAATCCGAGGAGGGATGTCCATGCGCCCTGCATGGTGCACTGTTCAATCTGGTCTGTGAAAAAGGTTTCCTGAAGTCTCGACCGATCTTCAGAATATTCTTGAAAATGGCCAGGAAACTGTGCATCGCACTTCATCATATCCACAAAGCCAGGAACACCCTCTCATCGATTTGCAGCGGCAGAACGCTCCCCCGACACTATACTCATGATTGCGATGTGGTTTTCCACCCGTTGGAATATCCAGCCTGCACATGTTGGACCGACAGTATGAACAGGAGAAAGTCCATTAATGATTTTTTTGAATGATCCAGGCAGGCGGATAGGAAGTATCTCCCCTGTGGTATCTTTGATGTCAGCCAGTGGCAGCTCATGCGGTGACACCTGCCGTTTTGCTGAGCCATTCGAGAGGCGCCGGTGATTTTCATTCGTCAGTACTACGGGATGAATAACGTCATTCCCACTGCGTCATGTCCCTGGAACAGATGCGAGAAAAATCTGTCTGGCATGGGGACTTAAGACGATGGCGACTACATCTCGCCTGGCCCACTGAGTTTTCCAGGTGGGGGACTGAACTGGAGGAGGAGGAGGAGGACATTGAGAGCAGAATCATTGTCTGCTGACAAGAAGGAGGAAGCAGGAGCACTGGAGGAGGTAGATTGAGATAGGAAGACGTAGGCAGATGACCCGCAAGCAACCGAGCGTGGCAGTAATAGCAGTGGAAATGGAGGCGGTAGCCCCTCTGAGTACACTTGTGCAGATGGCCCCCGCAGCATGCGGATTTGCCTGGCTTAGTGACAGCCGAATAGTCTGCATCCCGGCAGAGGGATGAAGCCTTCAGGCTCTCCACCCATTGGACCCGATCGCTGACTACCGAGGTCCAAATGGATGCCTTTTCCCCAGATGACTGCTGAGGGAGAGTAGTCCAAAACTCAAATACTATAGGGAAATCCTCCGTAGTCGTTGGCCCGCGCCTAGTGTGGCATCATCCCTCCTCTCAGGTCTGCCATGGGGTTCTTCAGCGCTCACGTTACCACTGCCGAGTAGCGGCGCTTATGTGGGGAAGGAGTGGGGGTAGGAAGCAGTACCAGCTCCATCAGCAGCAACCTAAGGTCTGAGTCACTGTGAGTCAGCTTCCCTTCACCGCGCCAAGTGAGGAGGGCATTCTCCAGCAGCAGCAGCAGCAGCAGCAGCAGTACCTTGGAGCAGTCCCTGAAACCAACAGGTGGTGTCCTACTTTGACAGCACGTCTTGCCACTCCAGTTATAAGATCCGCTGGACTAGGGGGCACCAAACTGGTTTTTTGGCCGCAATTTCCCAGTTTGCATGGAAAGCGCCCGCCGGCCAGTAGTGTGGATCAAGCGGGTTTTCGTGCGCGGGGGCCATCGTTCCCCCAAGAAAAACCCCGCTTGCCCCGGGGAAAATTTGGGGAAAACGACTGCCCTTTCAAATGAATCAGGCGGGGATCGGCCGGGTTTTTAAACCACCAATCCCTTTAGGCGCCAGCTACATCAGCCATGATGCCACCCAAACTGTGAGAATGAGTCTGGGTTTAAATACCTGCCTACCCCACTATTCTGTGCCGCCACCGCCTGCGCCCACATCTGCTGCCATTTCACCATTGCCTACCACCATCTTTACAGGGATTGCCACCCACCCCCACCTCGTCATTGTGCCCCCTTTATACCTCCTGTTGTGCGCTGTTGCTGGGGCTGTGACCCCCAACCCCGTGTCATTGTGCCCCTTTGGGCCCCATGCTGTGCTGACTGACCCCCACTTTTGTCATTTGCCCCTCTGTGGCCTCTACTGTTTTGCACCTCCAGAATGTCATTGTGCCATGCCCCGCCCCATGCTGCTTCTGTGGTTGCGCCGGCCCCCCCACTGTTTTTTGTGCCCAAACTGTGGCCACTTCTGTTTTGCCCCCAGAATGTCATTGGCCACGTCTGACCCCATGGCTGCGTGGCTGTGCCGGACCTCCCATCTGTCTTGTGCCATGCCTGACCTCATTGCTGTGGCTGCTGTGTGCCCCCCACAGTGTTTTGTGCCCCACTCTTTTTTTATTACCCCGTTTTTTGGCACCCCGAATGTCCCTTTTTGCAAACTGCCCCGGGACCTCATGTTTCGGGGGGGGTGCTGCCGTGCCCCCCACAGTGTCATTGTGCCATTTCGGGTTTGCTTTTTCCCCCTCCTTTTTTGGGGGCCCCCGTCCCGGAATTTATTGTGCCACTGTCTGACCTCTTTCCCCCCCGGGGCTGTCCCTTGTGGTTTTGGCCCTTGTTTTTGTGAACCCTTTTCCCCCCCCTTTTTCATTGTCCCACTCCCCTTGGTGGGCCTACCTCCTTGTTTTTTTTTTTTTTTTCCCTCTGAATGTATTGTGCCACTGTTGCCCTCCGCTGCTGCTGTGGCTGCTGCCGTGACCCCCCCTCTTGTCTTGTGCCGTCTGGGGCCCTACTATGTTTTGCCCCCTAAAAATGTCATTGTCCCCAATGTCTTCCCTCTGCGCTGCTGTGGTGCTGCCGTGCCCCCACTCTTTATGTGCCTCTGTGGCCTATATGTTTTCCCACCTCCAAATGTCATTGTGCCACTGCCCCTTCCCTCATGGCTGCTGTGGTGCTGCCTGACCCCCACACTTTTTCATTGGGGCCATCTGTGGCCTACTCCTTTTTTTTTCCCCTCCAAAATGTTTTGTCCACGCTTCCCTCATGCTGCTGCTGTGGCTGTGCCATGACCTCCAACTCGTCTTGGACTCTGGGGCCCTACTCCTTTTTTTTTGCCACCTCCGAATGTCATTGTGCCATTTGACCTCATGCGCGCTGTGGCTTTGCCGGACCCCCACACTCTGTCAGTCCCCGACTGACCTCATGTGCTGTGGGTGCTGTGTCCCTCCACACTTGTCATTGTGCCACTCTCTGATTTTCTCTGCTGTGACCTCCAAACTCTGTCATTGTGCCAGTCTGTGGCCTTACTACTGTTTTGCCAACTAAGAATGTCTTTGTGCCATGCCATGGACCTCATGCTGCTGTTGGCTGCTGGCCGTTGCCCCTCCACTAAGTGTCATTGTGCCACTCTTGTGGCATACTCCTGTTTTTGCCACCTCCCGATTTCATTGTGCACTGTCTGACCTCTTTCTGCTGCTGTGGCTGTGCCCGGACCTCCAAACTCTGTCATTGTGCCACTCTGTGGCCTACTCCTGTTTTTTGTCACCTCTAGAAATTCATTGTGCCACTTGTCTGACCTCATGCTGCTGCAGTGGCTGCTGCCGTGTCCTCCATCTCTGTCATTGTGCCGTCTGTGGCCTACAGGCAGCAGATTTTGAAACGGAGAGTGTATTTGTGTAGTCCTGACTGCTTTGAATCTGCATTGTGTAATGGCTTTTTATACCCAGTTTTTGGTGAAATAGTACTTGTATTTTGTGCAGCTGTGTACTTATATTAGGATACAGAACTATTCTTAGTAACTGCAGGTATTTGATTGTGCAAAACCCACCTTTTTATTATCCGTTACACTGATTTTATGTAGGATTTTTTTTCTCTTTTGTGCGCCCAGTTTTGTTCAAAGACCTCTTTGTACTTACAGTAGATACGAATTTCTAGTAACTGCAAGTGTATTTCATAGGTGCAAAAAGCCCCTTTTATTTTTCCGTATACAATTTTAAATAGTTTTTTTTTCCTTTGGCGAGGCCATTTTGTTGGTTTGTACTTATATTACCATACAGAAATTTGCTAGTAATTGCTGGTGTGTTTCATAGGTGCAAAAACCACCTATAATTATCAGTACACAATTTAATTACGTGTTTTTCACTTTGGCGCAGCCCAGTTTTGTTCAAAGACCCACTTTGTACTTACAATAGGATACAGAACTTTTCTAGTCACCTCAGCTGTATTTCATAGGTGAAAAAAAACCACCTTTTATTATCGTACACCATTTAAATAGGTTTTTTTCATTTTGGCGCGGGCCATTTTTGTTAAAAAGAACCAATCTTGTACTTATATTACCTACAGAATTTGTTTATAATTTGCTGTTGTGTTTCATAGGTGCAAAAACCACCTATTATTATCAGTACAAAATTTAATTACAGTTTTTCACTTTGGCGCGACCCTTTTTTGGGTTTAAAGACCCACTTTGTACTTACAATAGGATACAGAACTTTTCTAGTCACCGCAGGTGTATTTCATAGGTGCAAAAACCACCTTTTATTATCCGTACACAATTTAAACAGGTTTTTTTTCACTTTGGCGAAGGGCCATTTTTGTTGAAAGACCCATCTTGTACTTATATTACCATACAGAAATTTACTAGTAATTGCTGTTGTATTTCATAGGTGCAAAAACCACCTATTATTATCAGTACACAATTTAATTACGTGTTTTTCACTTTGGCGCAGCCCAGTTTTGTTCAAAGACCCACTTTGTACTTACAATAGGATACAGAACTTTTCTAGTCACCGCAGGTGTATTTCATAGGTGCAAAAAACCTTTTATTTTCCGTATTACATTCAAATGGTGTTTTTTTTTTACTTTAGTGGGCCAGTTTTGTTCATAGAGCCACCTTGTACTTAAATTTAAATACAGAAATTTTGTAGTTACTGTTGGTGTATTTCATTGGTGCACAAACCACCGTGTGTTATCGGTTATAACTTTTAAATAGCTGTATTGCACGTGGTGTGGCATTTGTTTTTTTCAATAGCCACGTTGTACGACAATCTGATAAAAAAATTTTTCTAGCAACTGTTCTCATTTGTCATTGCTGCAAAAAACGCATGTCTCAATCCGTGTAACTTTTGAATAGTTTTATTGCGCTCGTTGAATCTCAGTTTGGCACAGATAGGCACTTGTATGATAGTTTGTTGAAAACTATCAATTCCTAGTCCTACTGGGCAGTTGTAAAATCCCTGGGACTGAAGGAAGAACACTTTTGGGATTTTGTCTTACGGTTTTCCACCAGACCGCATTTCACAGGTTTTCGCTAGAAACATTTCAGTTTCTAATCCTAGTTGGCTGTAGGAAATTAGAGGATTTAAGAATAGCTGTGATTTGCCATCTTTTAATAAGAGACTGTCAAACCTTTTCCATACTTTCTTAAATTTTTATCTTTCTGAACATGGAGCGAAATGCAGGTGGTAAGCGAGCAAAGAGGGTGTGGGAAACATGGAGGTAGAGGTACGAGAGAAGGTGCTCCTTCCAGTGCTGGCGACAACACGCAAGCCAGCGTTCATCGGTTGCAGGACCGTTTAGGCCTGTCATCGCTGGGTCGGGGCCTGTGAATCTCCCGTAACGAACAGCGTCGCCAATCTGTTCTTCAGTGGTTTAATGCAAACCCGCATCCAGCAGTCTTTCCTCCCGTCCTCCCAGTCACGGCCAACAAATGTCGTCATTAGCATCGTCAGCATCCGTTCAAAATGAAAGCGAAGGGACGCCAAGTGTCAACTCGTGTACCCACCATTTTGGATAATCCCATTTTCTGAAGACCTCTTTGATGAAATAATGCGTTGGGGTCAGAAGGCTGTTAAAAGATCAAGAGGCCAAAGAGGATGATTTTGTCTGCTCTGACGCCCAGTTTCTGATGCCATCAGAGGAGGAGCAGGAAGCGGTCAATCGGCAAAAATCCTGGGCGGGCGGCAACGCCTTGCAAATGCCCGTTGCTTGTAGCCCACAGATCTGGATGCAGAATGTCAGGACGACCAAGTCACCTGTGTTGATGATGATGAAGACGACATTGCGGATCCAAAAGTGGTCTTTTCAGCAGAATTTGCTTGCGAGCGCTTCATCACTGGACGAGGAGGAAGAGGATTTGGGGTAGTGTCAGTACGGCTCCCGCCTCAAAAAAGGGGCGGTCGCAGAAGTCCCTGAGATGATTCCTAGCCACGATCAGCGGGGAAAACCGCTCCTCGCTTATCGCGTCGAAAAGGTCCAGGACCTCTCAAGCCTGGGCCTTTTTTGGCAAGCCTTGATTCACCCAGCGATGTCATATGCCGCCTTTGCCGTAAATGCATCAGTAGAGGCAAGAATCTTAGGTGTTTAACCACCACCAACATGTTTAGTCACATGCAGCGAATGAATTAGTTGAAATGGAGGCAAAAACTTGGCCAAAAAAGCCACGCCCAGCGGGCTTCCAACCCCTGTCACACCCTCTGCTCCGCCTCCTTCCGCCACCAAACCCAAGCGTTCCTCAGTTGGCCATGTCTCTCAGAGTCATGATCAGGGGTCAGCTTCCGCTTCAGCCTCCCACGTCGCCAGAGTACAACCAGCACCACCAGAGACCCATCCTACCCATTCTCCTTCCACCGTTTGACGACCTGCACGCCGTTACAGCGGCCAGTCTTGCAGACAGCATTCTGTCTTCCAGGTTGGGAGCAGAAGAAACACTTTATCCCAAACCATCCCAAGCCAAAAGCCTGATGTCGGCATTGCCAAAGGCTTTTGGCCTTTGGAAATGTTGCCTTTCGTCTGTGGACACAGATGGGTTCCGCCAGTCATGGCCCTTGCCTGCCCAATTTCCAGATGCCGAGCATGCATTTCTTTGCCAGAAAAGCCTCCTGCCCTGGCCAGCCTGTCATTTAAAAATTTCAAGCGCGGTTTCTGCATCTGTGTCTGGAAAAGTCCCCTCAACCACCGACACATGGACTAGTAAGCACGGCCAAGGGGGCTATATCTCTGTGAACAGCTCACTGGGTGAGCTGGGTGGATGTCTCTGGTGGTGACGGTGGCTTCAGGCTCGGCGCCGCTCTTCAAAACCGGGAGGGATGGTGCAGGGTTTTTTTCCCCAAGGTCCTTGGTGGGATCACGTGCCCAGAGAAACCAGGCTGTGTTGAAATTAATCTGTCTTGGAGACGTCCACACACAGGTCAGGAGCTGTGGACGGCTCCCGCAACGAACTGAGCGCTGGCTGGGTGCCAAAAACCTTGTGCCAGGCAAGGTGGTGTGCGATAATGGTCGAAATCTGCTGGCCGCCCTTAAGATCGGTAGTCGGAAGCACATCCCTTGCCTGGCACATGTCATGAACCATGTCGTCCAGAAATTTCTAAAGCGCTACCCGGGTCTGGACTGCCTGCTGAGGAAGGCTCAAGGTCTGAGTTCGCACTTCCGCCGTTCCACCCTCTTCGTCCCTGGCTGCGTGTT
>JAODAL010027999.1:0-54027 GCA_025379985.1 Phyllomedusa bahiana | reverse complement strand
TTTATAGTGTAGTTTTTTTTAAAAAGGGGCGAGGTGCGAAACAAGGGCATTTTGTAAGTGGGTATTGTATGTCGGCTGTGGGGGGCTTTGTCCAGGGCTGATTTTTTTTCCCAGTCCCCCCGTTGGGCCCCTTTATATCTTTTTGGAACTCCGTACCATAGTTCATGCTTCGTAGATTTTTTTTTCCCACAGTTTTGAAAAGCCAATTACATATTGGCTTAGTTTTCCCCAAAAATCTGCAAACTTTGTCGATGGGATGTGGAGCCCCTTTAAAGATCACTCAATTAACGGGGATCGGGCAATGCAGGACTGCTGGCCCAACAACCCAAATTTTGTTGGCGTTATGCTTTTGGTTTGATTTCTCCTTCAACTGGGGCTTATACATCTGGCCAGGGAAAAATCAGCAAATATAAAAAAAGCTTTATAAAAATGTCCCACATTGGTCATTTTATGGGGGCACAATATGTAAAATAAAATAATAAGAAAACTGAACTCCTAGCAAAAAATAATTGAAAAAAGAAGTTGTATAAAAATGCCCCCCCAGAGGTCATTTTATGGGGGCACAATATGTAAAATAAATAAAAATAAAACAAAATTTCCCAGCAAAAATATTTAAAAAAAAAGTTGTAAAAAAATTTCCCCAAGGTCTTTAGGGGGGCACAATTTAAAATAAAAAAAATAAAACAAAATTTCCCCCAGCAAAAATATAATTAAAAAAAAAGTTGTATAAAAATGTCCCCAAGAGGTCATTTTATGGGAGCACAATATGTAAAATAAAAAATAAATAATTAAATAAATAAATAAAAAACTGAACTCCCAGTAAAAATGTATAAAAATGCCCCTCCCCCCCCCCCAGAGGTCATTTTATGGGGGCACAATATGTAATACAATAATAATTTTAAACAAATAAAATAAATAATAATAATAATAATAATTATAATAATAATTATAATAATTATTATTATTATTTTTTTTATTATTATTATTATTATTATTATTATTATTATTATTATTATAATAAATGACCTCCCAGCAAAAGAAAATATTTAAAAAGTTGTATAAAAATGCGCCCAACAGGTCATTTTATGGGGCACAATATGTAAAATAATAATAAAAAACATAATAATAATAATAATTTTATGGGGGGCACAATATGTAAAATAAATTAAAAAAACAAAACAACTCCCAGCAAAAAATAATTTTAAAAGTTGTATAAAAATGTCCCCAAGAGGTCATTTTATGGGGGCACAATATGTAAAATAATAATAATTATAAACAAATAAAAATAAATAATAATAATAATAACAATAATAAATGACCTCCCAGCAAAAAAATTATTTAAAAAAAGTTGTATAAAAAATGCGCCCAAGAAGTCATTTTATGGGGCACAATATGTAAAATAATAATAATAATAATAATTTTATGGGGGCACAATATGTAAAATAAAAAATAAAAAACTGAACTCCCAAATTGCAACTTTTAGCCTTATCCCTGACGACCCTAAACTATATCCCACCCATATAACAAATATCTGTAATGAAAAGTAAGATAATGACTAATCTTATTTTATTTTTATTTTAGCACCACTTAGCTATAAAAAAATGTGAAAAACAATTTTTTTTAATTTTCCCTGATCTAAGTAAAAAATTGCACTGTAAAAATTACATAAATATAAAGCATTTTGTAGGATGAAAAAATTTGAGTGAAAAAGTGTTGTAGCTGTTGCAGTGTTGATCAAACCTGTAAGGAAGGATGATGTAAAATGACAACAAGCAGAGATCTTGAAGAAATATGGGGATCTTGTGCAGCTGATACACAGTGGCTTCCCTCTCCTTGTTATCCCGTATTCGCCTATAGGTTCTTTAAGAGCCGTTTCTTGACCTTTTTGCTGCTATTTACATTTTTATGCGTGAACAGTAAAATCTGGTTGGAAAAGTTCCATTAATCAAGATTCAGATCTACAGAGTAATTACTGAACTAACTTCAAGAGGGAGTAGAATAAATATTTTCAGAGTTCTGGACGATGAATAGAAGGTTTCGCTTCGTGAGTCGACTTATTTAGGAAAAAAAAATGAATTTAAGCAAGATGTTGCAATTCATAAATCATTGGGGTTTGTATACACATATGTGTGTGAACCCGGCCTTATTTAAAGTACATGGCATGAAAGCTACCTGTGCGGAAATAGACCAAAACAGGTCTCATTAGATGTAGAAAGGTGAGATACACCAACTAGAAAGGCTCAAAAACCTAAAAATAATGGGATATAATAAGGGATACTCTCACCATACCGTTTCACAGAGCCAGGTCAGAGGCAGCGCTGCCCGGAGATAGCAGAACGGAGCGACACTCGCTCCGCCCTGCTACTTCCCCTGCCGGCGCTCTGTAATCACGTGGGCGTGCGCGGTGACGTCACATCAGCGCGGTGCATCGGGGGAGCGTGGACCGAGGTAAGTAAGGGATTTCTTATTTTACCTGCCCCCTAGCCTGCCTATACAGCCTCCTAGCCAGCCTATACACATAGTTGCCAACTTTTGAAAATGAAAAAGCAGGAGAACTTAGTGGGCGGCGCGCTATGCGCGCCGCGGCAAAAATTTGCATGGACACGCCCATCTTGTCGGTATGCCACGCCCCTTCAAAAAGCCACACCCACTCCACCTAACTGCATAACGGCTTTGGAAGAAAGCCAGGTAGATGCCCTTATAGCCAGGTAGTAACCCCCCATAAGCAGGTAGTGCCCCTTACAGGCAAGTAGATGCCCCCTTGTAGCCCAGAAGATGCCCCCTCTGTAGCCAGGTAGGTGCCCCCCTTTGTTAGCCAGGTAGATGCCCCCCTTTGTTAGCCAGGTAGGTGCCCCCATTGTTGCCGGGTAGTGCCCCCATTGTTTGCCAGGTAGTGCCCCCATTGTTGCCAAGAAGATGCCCCCTCTGTTGGCAGGTAGATGTTCCCTCTGTTGCCAGGTAGTGCCCCCATTGTTGCCAGGTAGTGCCCCCATTGTTGCCAGGTAGTGCCCCCTCTGTTGCCAGGTAGATGTCCCCTCTGTTGCCAGGTAGTGCCCCCCTTGTTGCCAGGTAGATGCCCCCTCTGTTGCCAGGTAGATGCCCCCTCTGTTGCCAGGTAGTGCCCCCTTCGTGATGCCAGGTAGGATGCCCCATCTGTTGGCAGGTAGGTGTCCCCTCTGTTGCCAGGTTGTGCCCCCATTGTTGCCAGGTAGTGCCCCCTCTGTTGCCAGGTAGATGTCCCCTCTGTTGCCAGGTAGTGCCCCCATTGTAGCCAAGTACATTGTAGCCAGGTACAGCTAATAAAATTAAAATAATAAAATCCACGTACCTCACCAGGCTCCTGCAGCACGGCCGCTCCGGACGATCTCCTCAGCGGCGCAGGGGGAAGTGAGAGCAGCCGTGCGTCACTCCCCTGCAGCCGCGTGTCACTTCCCCTGCGCCGCTGACCTGTATGTGCGGCGCACACACCGGCGCCGGACATAAAGGGGGAGGAGGGAGGAGGGAGCGATCCCTCCTGCCTCCTCCCTGCACAGCGAGACTCCGGGCGGGTGAAGCGGGCGCAGCGGGCGCTTCACCCGCCTGTAGGAGCGGCCCGGCGGCGCCAGAGTGGCGCACTAGCGCTACTCTGTCGCCGCGGCCATTAAAGGACCCCGCCGCCTGCTGGCGGCAGGAGGAATGCCAACTCCCCCGGGAGGGCGGGAGGGGACCCCAAATAGCGGGACCCCTCCGCCAAAAACGGGAGAGTTGGCATGTATGCCTATACAGCCCCCCAGCCAGCCTAGACAGCCCCCTAGCCTGCCTATACAGCCCCCCCGCCTGCCTATACAGCCCCCCAGCCTGCCTATACAGCCCCCTAGCCTGCCTATACAGCCCCCTAGCCTGCGTATACAGCCCCCCAGCCTGCTTATACAGCCCCTAAGCCTGCCTATACAGCCCCTAGCCTGCCTATACAACCCCCCAGCCTGCCTATACACCCCCTAAGCCTGCCAATACAGCCCCCAGCCTGCCTAAACAGCCCCCTAGCCTGCCTGTACATCCCCCAGCCTTCTTAAACACCCCTAGTCTGCCTATACACCCCCTAGCCTGCATATACAGCCCCCTAGCCTGCCTATACAGCCCCCCAGCCAGCCTATACAGCCCCCTAGCTTGCCTATAAAGCCCCCTAGCCTGCCTATACAGCCCCCCAACCTGCCTATAAAGCCCCCTAGCCTGCCTGCCTGTACAGGCCCCTAGCCAGCCTGCCTATACAGCCCCCCAGCCAGCCTATACAGCCTCCCAGCCTGCCTATACAGCCCCCCAGCCTGCCTATACAGCCCCCTACTGCCTGTACACTCCCGCCTTCTTACAGCCCCAGCCTCCTATACAGCCCCCAGCCTGCCTATACAGCCCCAGCCTGCCTATACAGCCCCCTAGCCTGCCTATACAGCCCCCAGCCTGCCTATACAGCCCCAGCCTGCCTATACAGCCCCCTAGCCTGCCTATACAGCCCCCCAGCCTGCCTATAAAGCCCCCTAGCCTGCCTGTACAGCACCCTAGCCTGCCTGCCTATACAGCCACCTAGCTTGCCTTTATACCCCCTCGCTTGCCTTTATACCCCCAGCCTGCCTATATAGCCCCCTAAAGGCTGCCTAGTTATCTCTAAGTCTGTCTGCCTGAATAGCCCTTTAGCTACCATGAAGCCTGTCTGGCTATATAGCCCTATAACCCCCTAAAGCTTGCCTACCTATATAGCCCCGAAGCCTGCCTGTCTACTTATATGGGGCCCCTTTAGCTACCTAAACCCTACCTATATGGCCCCTATAGTCCACCTAACCCCTGTCTACCTGTATGTCTCCCTATAGCTACCTAAACCCTGCCTGCCTATATGGGCACTCTATTGGCTACCTAAACCTTGCCTATTTTGGGCCCCATATATCCTACCTAAACCCTGCCTGCCTATATGGGCACTCTATTGGCTACCTAAACCTGGCCTATTTGGGGCCCCATATAACCTATTTAAACCCTGCCTGCCTAAATGGACCCCATAGAGCCAGGGGGGGCAGGTGCTGGAAAAGTCAGGATTCTAAGATATTTGTGTCTAAATCTGCAGGGACAAGTGGTCGGGAGATGTCACCAAGATGGCGGACTGGACCGGATGCAGAACACAAGGGAAAGTCAACGACTCTTCAGAGACACGTCACCTGTGAGTCACAAGATGTAACTGTGCTATAATCACTTATATGTCTGCACAGGCTGTGTACACTGCTGTCTACCACTATATGGAGGTAATATACAGTCTGCAGAGCCTGTGTACACTGGTGTCTACCACTATATGGTCACTGTATGGTGGGTATATATAGTCTGCAGAACCTGTGTACACTGGTTTCTACCACTATATGGTCACTGATTGGAGGTAATATACAGTCTGCAGAGCCTGAGTACGCTGGTACCTACCACTATATGGTCACTGTATGGAGGTAATATACAGTCTGCAGAGCCTGTGTACACTGGTGTTTACCACTATATGGTCACTGTATGGAGGTAATATACAGTCTGCAGAGCCTGTGTACACTGGTGTCTACCACTATATGGTCACTGTATGGAGGTAATATACAGTCTGCAGAGCCTGTGTACACTGGTGTTTACCACTATATGGTCACTGTATGGTGGTAATATACAGTCTACAGAGCCTGTGTACACTGGTGTCTACCACTATATGGTCATTGTATGGAGGTGATATACAGTCTGCAGAGCCTGTGTACATTGGTGTCTACCACTATATGTTCTCTGTATGGAGGTAATATACAGTCTGCAGAGCCTGTGTACATTGGTGTCTACCACTATATGGTCACTGTATGGAGGTAATATACAGTCTGCAGAGCCTGTGTACACTGGTGTCTACCACTATATGGTCACTGTATGGAGGTAATATACAGTCTGCAGAGCCTGTGTACACTGGTACCTACCACTATATGGTCACTGTATGGAGGTAATATACAGTCTGTAGAGCCTGTGCACACTGGTGTCTACCACTATATGGTCACTGTATGGCGGTATTATTGGTCTTTGTGTACTGATCAGTAATAGTGTAGGGGTATTATTCAGTCACTATGTGTAATTTGTGGTCGTGTTCTGGTGGTATAATCTGGTCCATATGTAGTAGGGTTATTGGTAATATTGGTTTTGGTATAGTGGGTTTGTTTGGTAGCCGTATGATGGTGATATGTATGGTGAGGGATTCGCCCCTTGTATTATCTACATTATCTAATACATGGTACATGGTCGTGGTCAGCATGAAGTGTAAGTCTGAAGCTGTAGAACCAACCACAACCTGAACAAGAAGTGGGACCCTGATGCTGTAGAACCATCCACAGTTTAAACAGGAAGGGGGAGCCTGAAGCTGCAGTACCGCCCACAGCCTGAACAGAAATTGGGAGCCTGAAGCTGTAGAACCACCCACAGCCTGAACAGGAAGTAGGAGCCTAAAGCTGTAGAACTACCCACAGCCTGAACTGGAAGTAGGAGCCTGAAGCTGAAGAACCACCCACAGTCTGAACAGGAAGTAGGAGCCTAAAGCTGTAGAAGTGCCCACAGCCTAAACAGGAAATGGGAGCCTGAAGCTGCAGCACCGCCCACAGCCTGAACAGAAAGTGGGAGCCTGAAGATAAAGAACTGCACACAGCCTAAACAGGAAGTAGATGCCTGAAACTGTAAAACCGCTCACAGTCTGAACAGGAAGTGGGAGCCTGAAGATGAAGAACCACCCATAGCCTGAGCAGGATGCGGGAATCTGACACTATAGAAATACCCTAAGCAGGTAATTATAGCCTGAAGCTGTAGAAATGACAACAAATGCCCAACAGGAAGTGGGAGCCTGAAACTGGCTGCAAAGAACTGCCTGAGGAGAAAACCCCCTAAAAACTCTATTGAGTGGTTAATTGCTACGGCCAGATGATACCGTGCAATGCTCCACTGCTATATCGATAGGTTGCTGCCATAGTGGCTGTTGGCCTTTTCCATCTTGCTACTGTAAGTTCTTGATGATGCTTCCTCTATCTTCTGTTTTCCCCACCATGGGTTTACACCAGCTGCTCCTTGTCCCTAGACTCTCCCCCATCAGAGGGGTCTCTATGGGACTGGACAGCGCTATATTGCAGTATATAAAGACCGCAGAGTATTATGCCAATGGTGAGTCTTCTCAAGTCCTGTCTTGAGGCAAAGCCTGGGAGGCTTACATAGTAGACAAGGCGTTCGGTTATCATTGCAACATTTGGCACCAAAACCTACTTCCTTATATGCCGCATTTGTATGGACTCTGGTAAACTCCGATCCCAGCTTTTGGAGAAGCACCTCAGCACCCTCGAGTATGGCTCAGGACCTCCAGTGCCCCACAGGCTGCAGATGAGACTCAGGGGGTCTCATGTGGCTCACTGCCCACAGCCTAAACAGGAAGTGGGAACCTGAAGCAGTAGAACCGCCCACAGCCTGAACAGGAAGTGGGAGCCTGAAGCAGGAGACCCGCCCACAGCCTGAACAGGAAGTGGGAACCTGAAGCAGTAGAACCACCCACAGCCTGAACAGGAAGTGGGAGCCTGAAGCAGTAGAACCGCCCACTTCCTGTTCAGGAAGTGGCAGAATGAAGCTGTAGAACGCCAAGCCTGAACAGGAAGTGGGAGCCTGAAAGCTGTAAGAACTGCCCAAGCCTGACATGAAGTGGGACTGAGTTAGAACGTCCCCAGCCTGAACAGGAAGTGGCAGTCTGAAGCTGTAGAAGGCCCAAGCCTGAACAGGAAGATGGGAGTCTGAAGTGTAGAAAGCCCAAAGCCTGAGCAGGAAGTGGAGCCTGAAGCTGTAGTAACGCCCAACAGCCTGAACGGAAGTGGGAGCCTGAAGCTGTAGAACGCCCACAGCCTGAGCAGGAAGTGGAAGCCAGTAGCTGTAGAACCGTCCACAGCCTGAACAGGAAGTTGGAGCCTGAAGCTGTAGAACCTGCCCACAGCTTGACCAGGAAGTGGGAGACAGACGCTGTACAACGGCCCACAGCCTGAACAGGAAGTTGGAGTCTGAAGCTGTAGAACCACCCACAGCCTGAAAAGGAATTGGGAGCCTGAAGCTGTAGAACGGCCCACAGCCTAACTGGTAAGTGGGAGTCCTAAGCTGTAGATCGCCAACAGGTAGTTGGAGCCTGAAGCTGTAGAACGGCCCACAGCCTGAACAGGAAGTGGGAGCCTGAAGCTGTAGAACGGCCCACAGGTAGTGGGAGCCTGAAGCTGTAGAACCGCCCACAGCCTAAACAGGAAGTGGGAGCCTGAAGCTGGAGAATGGCCCACAGCCTGAATAGGAAGTGGGAGACAGATGCTGTAGAACCGCCCACAGCCTAAACAGGAAATGGGAGCCTGAAGGTGTAGAACCACCAACAGCCTAAACAGGAAATGGGAGCCTGAAGGTGTAGAACCACCCACAGCCTAAACAGAAAATGGGAGGCTAAAGGTGTAGAACCGCCCACAACCTGGACAGGAAGTGAGAGTCTGAAGCTGTAGAACTACCCACAGCCTAAGCTATAATATTCAGTCTCGGGTGGATAAGTTTTATCTTTTTTAACAACTCCATAAAGATTATGGGGGACTTATAGGCCTTGCAATGCTCCCTGGGAAATCAAATATACATATAGGCTCTAGGAAAGTGAGCTAGCATAGAATATTCACATGACATACAATAAAATGTCTTATTTATAATCTTTTAAAGGGGGCAACGTCTTTTATATAAAGCCATGTCTACACAGCACAGGAGTACATTTGTTTTTGTTTTTTTAAGTGGAATCTGTATCTAGAATCTGCAAAAATATGACTGTAATCCTGTGTCTATAGACCGCAATAGAAAATCCGCTCTCCAATAGAAAATCTGTGCAGTACGGATTTTCTACTGAGGGATTTCTAAGCCGCAGGACTCTTCCGGAAGATAGAACATGTTCTATCTTCCAATGGATTACCGTACAGTCAATGTAGTGGGCCGGCGGCAAATCCGAACACCGACTGTGGTACGGCCATGTTAGAATACCATCGGATTTTCAATGGTATTTTAACATACGCTGTGTAAACATAGCCTTAGGGGAGGAATAGGGTACCGCCGCCCCCCTACATACAACTCCATTAAGTATTATCTGCATGAGCACATGCTATATGAACCTGCTTATCTCCGTACACCACTAATGCGACTATATGACTATATTTATGAGTCACGAGCAGTTTTAATTTGGGTCACCCTGAGCCGTTCACTCTCACATGAGAGCATAAAACATTCTAAAGATTCTTTAATAACTAACGAGAGTTTTCCTATACATAATAGAAGTGACACTCGGGCTTTCCATAGACCAATCCCAGGCGGCTCCCAGATGTTGGGTTGATGATTAGGGTCCTCTCTCCCTCTGTCGTGCCAATTGTCATTATCCCTTATCACTGTACTCGTTTGACTTATGTAATGTATGTAACCCCCTCGAATGTACAGCGCCCTGGAATCAATGGCGCTTTAAAATAAATAACAATAATAATAATAATAATAATATGATTAAAAGGGGAGATTGTAATCTCACTCATCATCCTTTTTATTTGCAAGTCTTAAGACCCCAATGAATAACTTGCTGCACATAACATTGCCCCTATACAAAGATCGAGGAGGGCTCTTCAGCTCGGTCACACTTTTTACCAGCAGAATTCTATATTAAAAATGCTGCTTCTTTTTTAATGCGCCCCAGTCATGGTGTGAATAATGGGCTAATTCAGCATGATGCAGAACAGCAGCGATGAATCAGTGGGGACAAGAGCTGATGAATATGGATGCCGGCCTGCGCTGCACAGTGTTTCTCTGAACAAGAAAGGAATCACTTTGTGAATTTTGACATGACTTTTTTTTTTTCCTTTTTTTTAATATTTGGGGAGGGGGGTTTGATCTGTTTTTGAAATGGTGCATTCTGGAAAATGGAAAGGCAGGAAGGAAGAGCTGAGACACGTTCTTTTGACTAATGATCAAAAATGACGATGGATTTCTTTGAAATGATACATGCTGAGAGCATGAACTCCACCCACACCCCCTCTATGCAGAGCGAAAGTAAGTACACCACCTCTATACAGAGCGAAAGGGAAAAATCAAGGTAATACAAAGAAGAATAAGATAATAAATGAAGAGCAGTATCTCGCGAAAGTAAGTACACCCCCTCTATACAGAGCGAAAGGGAAAAATCAAGGTAATACAAAGAAGAATAAGATAATAAATGAAGAGCAGTATCTCGCGAAAGTAAGTACAACCCCTCTATATAAAGTAAAAAGGAGAAATCAATGTAATACAAAGAAGAATAAGATAATAAATGAAGAGGCGGTATCTCGCGAAAGTAAGTACACCCCCTCTATATAAAGTAAAAAGGAGAAATCAATGTAATACAAAGAAGAATAAGATAATAAATGAAGAGGCGGTATCTCGCGAAAGTAAGTACACCCCCTCTATATAAAGTAAAAAGGAGAAATCAATGTAATACAAAGAAGAATAAGAAAATAAATAAATAATATAATAAATAAATAATAACGATTTAGTATCTCATGAAAGTAAGTACACCCCCCTATATCAATTATAAAGGAGAAATCAATGTAATACAAAGAAGAATAAGAAAATAAATGTAGATGCTTTATCTATCAAAAGTAAGTACACCCCCTCTATACAGAGCGAAAGGGAAAAATCAACGTAATACAAAGAAGAATAAGAAAATAAATGAAGAGGCAGTATCTCACGAAAGTAAGTACACCCCCTCTATACAAAGCAAAAAGGAAAAATCAACGTAATACAAAGAAGAATAAGAAAATAAATAATATAATAAATAAATAATAAATATGTAGTATCTCATGAAAGTAAGTACACCCCCTTATATAAAGTAAAAAGGAGAAATCAATGAAATACAAAGAGAATAAGAAATAAATAAATAATATAATAAATAAATAATAAAGATTTTAGATCTCATGAAAGTTTAAATACACCCCCCTTAAAATAAACTAAAAAGGAAAAATCAACGTAATACAAAGAAGAATAAGAAAATAAATGAAGAGCAGTATCTCGCGAAAGTAAGTACACCCCCTCTATACAAAGCAAAAGGGAAAAAACAACGTAATACAAAGAAGAATAAGAAAATAAATAAATAATATAATAAATAAATAATAAAGATGTATTATCTCATGAAAGCAAGTACACCCCCCTATATAAAGTAAAAAGGAGAAATCAATGTAAAACAAAGAAGAATAAGAAAATAAATAAATAATATAATAAATAAATAATAAAGATTTAGTATCTCATGAAAGTAAGTACACCCCCCTATATAAAGTAAAAAGGAGAAATCAATGTAATACAAAGAAGAATAAGAAAATAAATAAATAATATAATAAATAAATAAATAATAAAGATGCAGTATCTCATGAAAGTAAGTACACCCCCCTATATAAAGTAAAAAGGAGAAATCAATGTAAAACAAAGAAGAATAAGAAAATAAATGAAGAGGCAGTATCTCACAAAAGTAAGTACACCCCCTCTATACAAAGCAAAAAAATAAAAAATCAAGTGTAATACAAAGAATAAGAAAATAAATAAATAATATAATAAATAAATAATAAAGATTTTGTATCTCATGAAAGTAAGTACACCCCATCTATATAAAGTAAAAAGGAGAACTCAATGTAATACAAAGAAGAATAAGAAAATAAATGAAGATGCAGTATCTCAGGAAAGTAAGTACATCCCCTCTATACAAAGCAAAAATAAAAAAAATCAATGTAATACAAAGAATAAGAAAATAAATAAATAATATAATAAATAAATAAATAATAAAGCTGTAGTGTCTCATGAAAGTAAGTACACCCCCTCTATAAAAAGTAAAAAGGATAAATCAATGTAATACAAAGAGGAATAAGAAAATAAATGAAGAGGCAGTATCTCACAAAAGTAAGTACACCCCCTCTATACAAAGGACAAATCAATGTAATACAAAGAAAAATAATAAAATAAATAATAATAAATAAAGATGTAGTATCTCATGAAAGTAAGTACACCCCCTCTATACAAATTAAAAAGGAGAAATCAACGTAATACAAAGAAGAATAGGAAAATAAATAATATAAAAAATAATAAATAATAAAGATGTATTATCTCGTGAAAGTAAGTACACCCCCTCTATGCAAAGTAAAAAGGAAAAATCAATGTAATGCAAAGAAGAATAAGAAAATAAATAAATAATATAATAAATAAATAATAAAGATGTAGTATCTCACGAAAGTAAGTACACCGCCTCTATATAAAGTAAAAAGGAGAAATCAATGTAATACAAAGAAGAATAAGAAAATAAATAATATTATAAATAATAAATAAATAATAATAAATAAAGTTGTAGTATCTGATGAAAGTAAGTACACCCCCTCTATACAAAGTAAAAGGAGAAATCAACGTAATACAAAGAAGAATAAGAAAATAAATAATATAATAAATGATAATAAAGATGTTATTATCTCGTGAAAGTAAGTACATCCCCTCTATACAAAGCAAAAATTAAAAAAAAATCAATGTAATACAAAGAAGAATAAGAAAATAAATAAATAATATAATTAATAAATAAATAATAAAGATGTAGTATCTCATGAAAGTAAGTACACCCCCTCTATATAAAGTAAAAAGGAGAAATCAATGTAATACAAAGAAGAATAAGAAAATAAATGAAGATGCAGTATCTCGCGAAAGTTATCACACCCTCATTTTTTTGTAAATATTGTATTATATCTTTTCATGGGACAACACTGACAATCTTATTCGTGAGTTAGCTCCACCCACCAAAGACTAGCTCCGCCCACTGACAGTTATTCTCATGCTTCTACCTATTCAAAGTAATAGGTTTGTCATTTGAGGTGGGAGGGGCTAGCCTACGATTGGCCGGGTTTGAAAAAAAACTGACACTCTGAAGGACTCTTCGTATGACTCTTCTGGCTGAAAACTGCAGATTTGAGCATTAAGTACATGAAAACTCCAGCATCTTACAGAATTAAGGGACACAGCGCTGGAAACAGCAGGTCTGATGCTGGCTTGTGCTGCTCTCAGCAAGGGGGGCATAATCTATGTGACAGGTTCTCTTTAATTATTCAAAAAACACAGAAACAAGGCCATACTCACAGCTCAAAAGGCTGGACTGAAAACTGAACCCAGTAGGAGCAACAAGGCCCCTATGCTTAGTTAGGTCAAGATAAAACAGGTGCCATCTAGATGCTGAGGCGGTTGCTTTAGCTCACACACCCCTCCACTCGGGGATCGTGCTCGACACATTATAGACTGCACATTAATTGATACCCTGATTCACCCCAGTATGCAGGCCAATAGCCACAGGTATAATACATTGTTGAGATAGCACAAATGCAAAAAAATACCGAAAAGGACACACCACTCACTAGCCGACTATTGTATGAGGAGGGTGGATTTGCTGGGATTATAATTGACATTATCATAGAAAACATCAATGCAAAAGTGGTGCCACTATATACAGATACGTGAAGTGCACCATTGCTAGGCTTACAGCCATCTTAATGCCACTACAAGTTCAATGATGCATATAGTAGAGGATAGTTAATACAGTGGCACACATATATGCAATCTAATACCTAGCAACCACCCCCCTCCATACATAGAAGGCTGTATATAAGGTGGTAGTGTCTTTAATTGTATTTTTGGATTTGTGCAATCTCCCCTATGCATTGATACTGTGGGCTTTGCTGCATACTGTATGTGAACAGGTATTCAATTTTATGTGCAGTCTATATTATCCCTATTGGTGAGCAGATGTGTGAGCAACTGCTACAGCAATCAGCTAACACCTAATATGTTTCCCAATTATCATAGGGCCAGTGTTTGAGTCCTTCTTAAACTGGATTTAGTTTTCAGTACAACCCTAAGTTGAATACAGTAGATAGTACACACCTAAGTGAAAAATTGACATATTGTGCTCAGTTTGCCAATTATCCCTACCAATGTATTCATGGTTGTTAGTAGTTACAAGGACTACAGTTTTGCAATGTGAAGCAGATGTGTTAAATTTGTGTTATACGTTCTTACTTGTCTCTCATAAACTTGGCCACCTGAAGTTCAGACAAGGCGCCTCATGACAAAGAACTCCTCATGAGGATCTGAAAAAAAGAAATTGTTGGCTCTACAATAAAGTTGCCGAGGCTAAAAGAAGATATGTCAACACCTGCAACTGAGCTGCAGCATAACGGTTGGCGCGCGATACCATACAGCGGTTTTACAAGGAAGGTTCCACTCATAAACAGTCTTGCCATTGTTGGACCAAAGATTTGATTCACATTCTTTCATTTTCCATCATAATCATGCCACTCAACTTATGTCTGCAGAATGTAATGTGGATGGGGGGGGTCCAGATCTATCAGTAACAGGACCAAACACGCTTCCATGCCCAAGAGAGCGACGCGAGTGCGCGCGCGCTTTTATTGCAGGGAAAATATTGGTGGCCACACAAAATATTGACACATTGGGGTGCAATGTTTTTCCATTTCCTCCCTTAAGGGTGTACTCACTTTTTGGTTGTCACTTAGGGGTGTAACTCACTTTTGTGCCAGTCGTTTTAGGAGGTAGGACATTGATAGGTTCGTGTGCTATTTTACTTATGAGGGCACCAACCTGTACACACTGGTTTATACCGAAACTACACACTGACTAAGTTACAATTGAGGTGTCGTGTGTAGAAGATTTAATTTTGCCTTTTTTCACACCCAACTAGTGATAATTTGCAATCTGATAACATTGCTTATTGAGAAAAGAATTGAAGAACTTGCCAGCGCCATCTATTGGATTTAGCAGTCCTCAATTCACATGTGACTCAGAAGAGTCTTGCACTGTAAAAAGGATTGAAGCCAACATACCTCCTGAGGCGGAAAAGGCGATTAAACCCTCACACACTGAATGATGCACATTCTCCCCAATGAGATACATTACGCCTTCTAATTCACACTTATCCTTTATTGTTCACATGCCCACTCACTGAGCCCCAGCCACTAACTTTACTCTGCACTGATAGGGCAAACACCACCCCCACACAGATAGCATCTGCAATGAAGCTTCACTGCTTGGCTTCAATATCCTTTTTAACAATGCAAGCGCTGCACCATGTGAGTCACATGTGAATTAAAAGCGGATTAGATAATATCTAATATATGGCGCTTGTGAGGAGGGCTCTTCAGCTTCTTTCCTAAGCCATTGTGCTCACTTACATGTTATGAAAAGTCATATTCTTTAATTTTGTTCCATAAAAATGACATAATACAATATTTACAGAAAATGTGAGTGTGTTGATCAAACTTTTGAGTGCGTAAACTGTATGTATGTATATTTAGATAGAAAAAACTATTATGTTAATTATCAAGATTAATATTGTGTTGATTAGATTTAAAATGTATTTATATTTATTTGTAGATTTATTTCGATTTATAGAGTTCATATTTTATTTAAAATTTATAGAATTCTTTTTATTTATTAAAGATTCACTATATTTGTTTAGATTTATTTATATTATTAGCGACTTTATAGATTTCTATGTTTATTTATTTAAATTAATTTACAGATTTTTTTTATTTTTAATAGATTTCCTCCATATTTGTTTTAGATTTATTTATTTAGATTTATAGATTTCTATGTTTATTTAAATTTATAGATTTTTTTATTTTTATAGATTCCTATATTTGTTTAGATTTATTATTTAATTTAGAATTATATAGAATTCTATGTTTATTTTAAATGATTTATATAGATTTTTTTAATTTTTTTATAGATTCCTATATTTGTGTTTTAGATTTATAGATTTCTATGTTTATTTAAATTTATAGATTTTTTTAGTATTACAGATTCATAAATTTGTTTAGATTTAATTATTTAGATTTATACATTCATATGTTTATTTAGATTTATAAATGTATGTATTTAGATTTATAGATTTAATTACTATGGATTATACATTACTATATTTATTTAGAATTATAGATTTATTTATTTATTTATGTAGATTTTTAGATTTAATTATTTAGGTGTATATATTTATATATTTATTTAGATATATAGATTTAATTAGATTCACAAATATATTTATTTATCAATAACTTCATAACAGATTGTAATCAGTATCAATGTCTAAAATGAATTGCAGTTCTGAGCACAGCCAACTGCGCTACGTGGCCTAGCATTGTCTTAGCATCCATTGATCTCAGTGTGTAGAGAGTCTAGTAGACCCACCGTTCTATTGTCCAAAATGGAGAGGAGAAGAGCGTGTGAGCTCTTTTTTTTAGAAATGTGTGGGACCCACAACAATCTTACATTGATGGCATATTCTAAGGACATGCCAATAAAGTATTTAATTAGACAACCTACTGGTTAAGGAATCCTATATATTATTCTAACACAAGCTATGCCTGGCTCTTATACAGTTATTCTGTAGGGTCTTAACACCTATAAAAATACTAGTGCATCTCAAAAAATTAGAATATCACTGAAAAGATAATTGATATAAATGTTTTTAAAATTATTTAGTACAAATAGAGAGACACCCACATATTGTATAAGACCTCATTAACAGTATGAATTACAAGTTTAATATAACAAGGCATTATGGGAAAGGAGCATGAGAAGCTCAAGCGCACTCTATTGTAATGTAAACAAATCCTCAATTGCTTTTGAACCGCACTGGGTCTTGAGCAAGCAAAAGGATATTTAGTCAAGCCATCCTCATCTGCAGACAGCTGTTTTCGTCGGTCTGTTTTGAGTATGAGCCCTCATCAGAGTGCAGAAGCAGAGCGATCTAAATTGGTAAACACTTATGTGAGGCCTTGTAACAAAATAAAAGATCCTGGAGAACCCCTTTAATTTTCAATGATATTCTAATTTTTTAGAATGGATAAAAATTAATAAATAACTACAGAAGGAGAGAGGTCCCTGCCCATGGGGGCTTACAGTCTACAAGGAAAGTGGGAAGAGAACAGAAATGATGGGCGAACATTTTGTGGGGGTAGCAGCAACGGGTATTTGTAGATTCTAGACTCCGTGAAGAAGATGGGTATTCAGGTTATATTGAGGCAAGTGAGAGAGGTGGAAGAGTTCTGAGGTGTTGGGCAGTTTGAGGTTTCCAGAGTGTGGGGAAGTGCATTAGAGAACAGTTATGGAGACGGTTTGTGAGGAGTTGATATCATGAGAGCAAGAGAAAAATCTTGTGAGAGCTATAGATTTGTTAGGGATATCTGGAATTAAGGCAGAGATGTATGGTGGGGAGAGGTCATGGGACCCTTGTGGTCAGAGTTGCAACTTAAAACTGGTTCGCTGAGCTTTTTGGTAGCCAGGAAAGGGGATTCATTGGATCCTGGCCCTTTGCATCTATACTTTATTAGTAGCTGCATCTTTGGTTTAAACTCACTATATTTAATGCTTCACTTACCCATTAGGCTCCATTCACATCCTATACTTTAATGTATCTCGATGAAAAATTATGATGGAGCCATGTGAATCTGGCCTTATTGACTGGTGTCCTTCTACTCTACTCTACTCTTCTACTGTAGACGCTTTTAGCTCTATGAAACCAGTATCCACCATAAGCACATGGATAATGATCGCATCAGTGATCACAGATGCTCATGGTCCCATACACATTGTTCTTATCAGCTAAGCCAGTTATATGGTGGCCATTTTCAATCGATATTGCCGTATCACCAGACATATTCATCTTATTAACATGCTGTTAAGCTCTTATTTTTGTCAGAACATGTTCTATTTTGTTCATGGTGCTGACTGTGACCACCATATGGGGTAAGTTATCATGGAAATCAGATCCATGCAGGAGGTAAGATGTTATTGACTAGTCAACTATGGGAATTCACAGATGTTATGGTTGATGTTTTCATGTTTGAAGGACGTAATGGGTAACTAAAGATAAGCTTCAGGCAGCAAAAACTTTAATCTCATGTGATCATCACTATATTCGTTGAAGGTATTTCTCTCATTGTGTCTCATTCTCAGTTGAGGTGGTTGGTTGTGGTTGGAGATGGATCAGGTCACAGATATCCGGAGCACACTCATATTGAACGTAATTAAGGTATTTTTCTGATTGTGTCTCATTCTCAGTTGAGGTGGTTGGTGAGATGAGTGGATCAGGTCTAAAGTATCCAGAGCACTCACCATATTGAAGCATAATTTAATGTCTTAATCTGAAATATGTGTCTCATTAGGGAGGTTGGGAATGTAGGGGGGAGGTGGATCAGGTCACAGATATCCGGAGCATACTTATATTGAACGTAATTAAAGTATCTTTCTGATTGTGTCTCATTCTCAGTCGAGGTGGTTGGAGATGGATCAGGTCACACACACACTATCCGAGGCACACTTAGCCGTGTTCAACGGCTTATTCCCTACAGAAAAAAAAAAAGTTTAGGGGGGGGGGAAAAAAAAAAATACGAAATTGTGAATAGATGGGGGGAATTTGTGTGCCCGTATTGAGCGCACAATCCGCTGTGAATAAGGGGCGGGACGGGGGAGGGCCGAGCGCGGCGGTGGCGCGCTCCCGCCCATAGACAATGCAACACACACACACTATATCGGGGGAGCTTTGTCGCTTATGCTGCCGTAAATAATGTGCGATGTCACTTCTTTCTCCTTATGTATCAACAGGAGGGGGCGATTCCGCAGAGAGGGGAGGAGCGACGGATTCCACAGCTATTCGATCTCTCTATCTATCATCTTGAGTGGTGAGGCGAGGGGGGGGGGGGGGGGGTGGGGTTTTGATGACGCATTACCGGTATGATATATATTAAGAGAAAGTAAAAAATATTATCTGCAGTAAAGCGCGTGGGGGTGAAAGGGCCTTAATAGTGATTAGGTTCTATATCTCTGGAGAGGGGTGGGTGGGGGTTGTGGGTGTGGAGGAGCGTGCGTAGTAAGGTCGTTGTTGTGTGGTGTAGGGGAGGGCGAGTGGCACAGATATCCGGTACAAGCAGGGTAGAAGTACGAATTAAAGTACTAAGGGCCTACACTAGGGGGGAATGGTTCTCAGTCGAGGTGATTGGTGGTGGTTGGAGATGGAACAGGTCACAGATATCCGGAGCACACTCATAATGAACGTGTAACAAATGCAGGTAGTGGATCCGCTGGACACTATACACCATCGATTATTTAAGTCCGTCATCTATGCTGTAAGCTCTCTCTCTGACCCGTGATTTGTCCCATTTTCACGACACTACTACTATAATCTCTGGTCTCGCTGCGCGATACTTTCCCCTGAGCCCCTCATGCCGTGACTTGCTTGCTGCAGCCAAGCAAGTGCCGTTACAAATCGTAAAACGTAGCGAAGATCGGACAGGCAAAGGTCAGGGCAGCGCAAAGGTTCGTGGTCACGACACAGGAGCGATAAGTTCTACACGGAAGCATGCAACAGCAGAAGAATCTTTCTCTGAAGGCAGTACAGACTAAAGATCCGCAAAGTGACCGGAAAGGTAGGAGTTAATAGGGTCACCTGCCACCCTGCCATAACCAATAATGGCGGACGGCCCTTTTAAAAAAATATACCCCCCCTGGAGAGACCGGCGCGCGCGGCATGCGCCACCTAACCGGAACCGAACCAGGAGAACGCGAGACCGCGGGAGCGTCGGAGAGGTAAGAAGAGCATTAGCGGGACACCGACCAGCGGGCGCGGCCAGGTGGCCGCCGGGACCCGATGGTGGCCGCACGAGTGCGAGCCCGCAGCCCGGGCGAGGGCTGCCGCAGGACCACTCGTAGACAGTATCCCTCCCCCCCCCCTGCCTCCTCCTCTTTCTGGTTCGGAGGAACCGCATTACGAACGAGACCGCTGTCATTAAGTTTGCCTCAGGTTCTCATGATGCTCTCCTCCGACTCGAATCCCTCCCAATCACCAGAATTGCCGTTTAACCCCTACCGACGTCACAGCCAAGATCTCTTGACCCGCGAAATATGTTGAGGCAACAGACTCAGGAGAGGAGGGGCAACTTTCTGGGAGAAGCGGTTCAACAAGACCGGCTTCAGTAGGATACATAAAAAATTTGGGAATCCGCATGGGTGGGTGGGAAGTCGGAGCTTATACGCTAACTGATTAATCACAGCTCAGGATTTCAAAGGGCCCCAGGAAGCGCGGACCAAGCTGTAGCTGGGGATTTTCAACCAGACATATTTGGCGGACAGCCAGACTTTTGTCTCCCGGGGTAAAGATTGAGCTGGTCTCCTCTTTCCTTCCCGCCTGGCCTTCATACGAGGCAGCACATGCGCAGACTGACGATCTGCTTCAGATGCCAATAAGTCGTGAACCAAGGCAGCTACAGAGGGCACCTCGAGGAGGAGGGAAAGGCAGGGAGGGCGGGGATGCCGACCATATACAATAAAAATCATGATACCGCCCGAACCCCCAGAATCCATGATTTGTTTGCGAAATTCATGCCCAGGGTAGAGGTCGGGCCCAATCATCCTGGCGAGCAAAAACAATATGACGTAAGTAACCTACCTCAGTAATCCTGATCTGACTCTCTCTACCTGACCGTTGATTGCGGAGGTAAGACTAAGAGAAGTCTAACATTGCACTCCGCAATCGGGAAGCAGAGTATCTGAGGCCAGAAACTTGGACACGACTGCACCCCACAATCAGAGACGATGTGCTGGGTCAGGCCGACAGCAGGCGGAAGATGTGACTAATAGAACAAGGGAGGCCAAGACTGGTACGGAAGGTAACCCGCAGTGGGACGAATGGACAATCTTCGAATAACCTATCCTAATGACCCAATCATGGTGTTACCCGAAGAGATGGAAGGGTCGGTGATGAAATCCATCGCCTCATGGGACCATGGGATACTGGCCGAGGCAGGGGTCGCAGCATGCCCGGCTGGGCCGTGGCGGGCAACCTTATTCCGTTCAGCAAGTAGCACAGGCATCCACGAAGTCCATAGTATCTTTACCAGCCCTGGCCACCATTAAAACCGAGAGATCAATTGGAACGATCTATCGGGCCCCGGATTCCTGCCAACAAAGAGCATGTCCCCAAACTTCAGGATTATCTTGCCAGCGATGGCCGAAACGGTAGTACTTGAAAAAGAAAAAACGGCAATATTTGCAAATATATTGAAGCTCTCCAACACTAGCATATGCTTGTCAATAAAGGGATCTCTAGATCCACATAACATTTACCACCAATATAAAGCGAGAGCGCGTGGAGGCGAGGCGGGGGCGGGCGAGCGGGGGGCTTTTTTAGATACTTATTGACTGAGACATATTAATATAAAATAACTGTAACTGGTAGTGCTACATTGAGCTACTTTGCGTTCCATTAAAGTCCGTAGCCGCAAGCAGAGAGAACAGGGGCGAGAGCGCGCAAGTCCCAAATTGGCGAACTCCCGCGTGTCCACCGTGTGCTGACGCCAGTCGGTGGAGCAACAGAACAGAAATGGGCTGGGAAACCGTGTGAACTAGCCCGAAACGTCACCTGGGATTCCCACCCAATCCTGTCTGTTGCTCCCCGACTGCGTCAGCACAGCGTGACACGCCGGAGTCTCCCACAATATGGACTTTGTATCCTTCTCTCCGCGCCCGGCTACGGCTTTAAATGGAACGCTAAGTAGCTGCAATGTAGCTACTACCAGTTACATATCTCTCTACATGAATGTCCAGTAATAAAGTATCTTTTTTTAAGATTATTTTGCTTGCACTTTATATTGGTTCGAACGTAGGTCTTGCCCAGAGGTAACTGCCCGAAGGAGTACCGGTGCGGGCTGGGATCAGGCGTTCTGGAGTATAATTGTTTGGGGCTGGGCGGCTCCTTTCCAGTGACGTCAGATCGCGAGAGGAGAGCATCTGCCCTGATGTTCATTTCGCTGGCGAAAATTGGATCCGGAATCAAATCTAGAAAACAAAAGAGACCACCTGTGCTTGCCGTGGATTGAGGCGCTGGGCCGACTGGAGATACTGAATTTTTGTGATCCGTATATACCTCAAAAGGTTGACGAGCTCCCCTCCAGAAATGCCGCCACTTCTTCCAGGGCCATCTGCTAGCTAGTAATTCTCGTCCCCAATAGCAAAGTTCCTCTCCGCCCGACAGTAAGGTCTTGGAGAAAAGCCGCAGGTGATGGTTCTCCCCTTTGGAACCCTTTTGAGTAAGATAGCTCCGGCCCCCACAGAAGAGGCGTCCACCTCCATAAGATAAGGCTTCTGAGGATCAGGGCGTGACAAAAAAGGAGCGGAAGCATAGGCCGACTTAAATCCGAGAAGCACTTCGGCCGCCGGAGGCCAACATTTGGGATTAGCCTTTTTCCTGGTGAGGGCCACAATTGGAGCCACCAGAGTAAGAGAAGTGAGTATAAACTGTCGATAATAATTCGCAAAGCCCAAAAAAAAAAAACTTGTATGCTTGAAGATCCAACAGGTCGTGGCCATTGCAGGATAGCAGACAGCTTAGTGGATCCATTTGTAGGCCACGGCTCTGAGACGATGTAGACCGAGGAAAGGCAGACTGGTTTGGTGGAACACCACATCTCTAATTTGGCATACAGGCTGTTGCTGCTAAGGCGTGCAGGACTTGGCGCACCTGTGTATAGATGGGTCCTGGAGGTCAGGGGAGAAAACCAGGATGTCGTCCAGTGTAACCTATGACACAGGTGTAGAGCAGTCCCTGGAAGAATGTCCGAATACCCGAACCCCTGAAAGACCGAGGTGGGGCATTGCACAGACCTATGCAATACCAGATACTCAAAATGGCCGTCGCGGTATTTAACGCAGTCTTCCACTTCATCTCCCTCACGATCCTGATGATGTATGCCCCGCGCAGGTCCAATTGGAGAAAACTTTTGGCTCCCCTGTAGACGGTCAAAGATTCGTAATTAGTGGCAACGGATACCGTATTCACGGTAATCTGGATCAGACCCCGGAGAGTCGATTGCAAGGACGGTTGAGAACCATCCTTCATCGTGTACACGAAGAAAAACCCGCTCCGGCGTGATGAGGACTTGCGAAATAAAACCCTTTTGCAGTTTCTCACGATATAGTCCGACATGGCCTGAGTCTCAGGATCTGGACAACGGTAAACACTAGCCCCGAGAGGACTGGTCCCTGAAGAGTTCAATGGGACTGTCATAGGGGCGATGAGGATGAAGGTATTCGGCCTGTTTCTCAGAAAAGAGACGTCCGCGTAGTCCGCGTATTCAGCGGGAACCCTGGCAGGGACCTGGATGACTGCTGAGGTGGAATGGCCCGGGACTGGCCGCGGAACTGAGAGACAGCGATTCTGGCAGTTGGAGCCCAGCGTAGAACCTCCACTGTTTTCCCAGTCGAGGTCGGGGCATGGAGCTGCAGCCACGGAAGACCCAAGAGATCGCTTGAGACGACCGAGGGAGGACATAGAAGGTGATCTCTCCTTGTGTAAAAGCCCCTACGTTGGAGGACAATGGCTTGGTTACGTGCCGAATGGCCTCACACTAAGAAGCTCGCCACTGCGAGCTTTGGGGTAGGATATCACCAGGGCTTCTCCAGTCGGTCACCGGGATGGGCGATACCTGTGACACCAGGCGCGAATAAAGTTCCACCGGGCAGATCCAAGTCCAGAAAGAGGGTACCCGAAAAGCGACGACCGCTCCGGGGGGGGGGGGGGGGGGGTATCATCTCTTACACTGCAGACCAACTACAAGTACGCGTGAAAGGAAGGTGATCACCAGCAAGTAGTGGACGGGGGGCCTCTGGGGGGCCGACAAAACCTAGGTGACGGCGGCGGGGTGTGACCCTTGCCGGCTGAGGGGAGAAGGCGGGGGGGTGGGGGAATAAGCTTGTGCGAAAGGGTGTGGATGGCAGGGCTGGGCATCGAGTGGAAGGGAAATATTTGCTATGGGGGTGCACACGCGGACAATCTCCTGTCGGTATACAGATGTCCCCGGTCCACATGCATGGGTTCTTCAAACTGTAGGAAGCGGATCGCAGCAGTGGTCTTTAGGAAGACCGGAGCCAGCCGGGGCAACCGGCGTGGTCGTGCGAGGTCACGTTCCTAGCTAGCTCCTCATGCCGCTCGGCGAACGAACAATATCTGGTGGCAGGTGGACCGAGTTCGCATAAAGAGGACGGGATCTCTCGGCCGCTAGGGCTCCTTAACTCAGCCGACAGGCCCTTCTTACAACACACACAGCACTTAGAAGGCGTCGTTCCAGGTCAACGTCCGACTCAGGTCCGAAAACCGAACTGCGTAGTTCCGCCGACAAGAGGGAGTCAACCCTGGCGAAGATTTCAGTAGAGCGGTCTCTGCCGACGAAGCCCGAGCCCTCTTCAAGACACTGCGAGAACTCTGATAGGAAAAGCTGATAGGTCCCGTCGTCACCGGATCGCCCCGTACCCACACAGAGGGGTGCCCAACACACAACACATACACATACACCACAAGGGGGGGTGGCCGATGTCAGGACTGAAACACTGAATGGCCACCTTGTGGTGGGGGGGGGGGGGGGGGATAAGTCTCAGTGTGAGAATATTACGCTGGCGTTTGTTTAGCCAGGATTAGTTGCTGCAGGCATGGCGACATCTGGTTCACTGCTGGGTCTGTGTTTGCCGTGAGACCGGGTCAACCGGTGCAGAGGTACCTTGGGCAGGATCCATGGCCGGGATCCTTACTGTAACAAAAGCAGGTATGGATCCGCTGGACCACCGACGCAAAGCTATGTGTAAAGCCGTACAGGGGGCGGAAACTAAGTAGAACCACGGATTTCACCAGAGCCCGCCGCAAAGCTGGATGGACATGCGCTGCGGGCGGAGAACTAACCAGCTCGCACCACACTTGGCGTGACCTTGCTTGCGGTGGCAGCCAAGCTAGTGCGTGTACAAAATCGAAAAGACGAAGGCGAAGTCGGGGGACATGCAAGATTTCAGGGGCGCAGGCGTCAGAAGGTCGTGGTCATGACACAGGAGCGCGCACACATTGGTTCGGCGGTCTCTTACGGCGCGTGTCAGTAAGCGCGCGCGCGCGGGCTCGGCGACAACACCACACACACACACAGGCGGCGTGGGGAGGGGGGTCTCTCTCTACTATAATTAGCCTGCGAGCTCTATATCACTTCTTCATACCCGTGGAGGTTGGATGGGGGGTTGGGGTGGGGGGGAGGGAGGGCAGAGGGGTAGGGGTCATCCTGCCACCTTAACCAATAATGGGCGTACTGCCCCTTTAAATCCTCGAGACCGGGGGCGCGCGCCCCCCCAAAGGGGCCCCGGGCAGGGCGCACCCCCGGCCGGCCAGGAGAAGGGGGGGAGGACGGGGGAAGCGGGGGAAGAGGTAAGATGAGCAGGGGGGCCCCGGGACCCGCGGGCCCGGGCAGGGGCCCCCGGGCCCCCAGGGGTTCCCGCACGATGCGCCCACAGCCCGGGCGGGGGGCTGCGGGAACCACTCGGGGACAGAACGTTTTTTACAGATTTTTTTTATTGGTTCTCATTTTTAAAGAGGTTTGGTTGGAGGTGGATCAGGTCACAGATATCCGGAGCACACTCATATTGAACGTAATTAAGGTATTTCTCTGATTGTGTCTCATTCTCAGTTGAGGTGATTTTTGGGTTTTGGTTTGGGGAGGTGGGAAACAGTTTCACAGATATGGGGGGCACACTCACATTAAAACTTTAATTTAAAGGGGTTTTTTTTCTGTTTGGGTGTCTTGTTCTCATTTAAAGGGGTTGTTTTCATTTCTTTAAAATGGTCTTCAGAATAAGGGGACAGGGGAAAAACAACCAATTTTGGGCCAATTTGGATTCTTTTAGAAAGCGTTTTTTTCCCACTGTTTTCCTTATTTTTCGTTTTGTGTAAAATTGTTAAAAAACCGGCAAATCCCACCCCCTTTTCATTTCATTGGCTGCCGGCGGGTAGTAATTTACATTCTGTTGAAACCCGGTCATATTCCGGGAGCGGGGCATTCCTTTCTTTTTCCCCACTTAGAATAAGGGGCCCCGGCCCCAAAAATTTTTACTTCCAAAAGCAAACCCGCTCTCAGTGCAAATGCAAACTTTTCTTCTGCAATCAAAAACAGCAAAAATTTTGCCTCGGGGCCTAATACTCCTGGAAAAGAAGAAACGGGATCTTTTAATGGGAGGTTTTTAAAGGGCTTTGGATTTAAACTGTAACAAACCTCCCCTGTGAGAGGGGAAGAGTTTAGTGCTCGGGGTTATTTTTTTGGGCGGGCTAGACTGAATGCCGGGGTTTTTGGTTTTTTAAACCGGGTCTTAAAAAAAATAAAAACTTTCATGGGGGGAGGAAAAGGGCATAGTGATTGTGGAGGGGGGGTTTGGGAAAACACTGCTTAGTTAAAAAGGGGCAAAAGAAACAGTGAAGGGGGAATGGGTGTAAACCCCCCTTTAGGTTTTAAAATTTAAAAAACCCGTGGTAGGGAAAAACGCCCCTGGATTCCAGGAACGAGAAAAACAACTACAAAGGGGGAACAGCCAAACTGATGAAGTTATACATCCCCCCTTTAAAAGGGGGTTGGTTTGGTGGTTTTGGGGGGTTGGGAAAAAGGTCCAACAGATAACCGGGGCAAACTTTTTGAAAAAAAAGGGGATTTGGGGCTTGATCGTGTCTTTATTCCGGGGGGGGGTGGGGTTGTGGGGGGGGGGGTGTGGGTAGTGTATAAACCGGGGAGGGCACAAAATCCCCCTTTATATTGTATTTTAAGGTATTTATTGGGGGACTTTTTTAGTTTTAAAGGGGGGGGGGGGTTGGAATGGGGTTCCCGGAAATTTTAAAATTTCGAATCCGGGGCCACTATATTGAACTAAATTTTTTAAAGGATTTCTTGATTTTGCCATTTTTAGGGTTTAGGTGGTTGGAGGTGGATCAGGTTAAAGATATCGGGAGCACACTCATATTGAATGTAATTAAGGTATTTTGTTGACCGTTTCCCCAATTTAGTT
Source organism: Phyllomedusa bahiana (assembly GCA_025379985.1). Lineage (NCBI taxonomy): Eukaryota > Metazoa > Chordata > Amphibia > Anura > Hylidae > Phyllomedusa > Phyllomedusa bahiana. Next base: position 27,069 of record JAODAL010027999.1, on the reverse strand, counting down.
GGAAAGGGGGTTGGTGGTAGTTTGGGGGGTGGGGTCAGGTCACAGATATCCGGGGCCCCACTCAATTTTAACTAATTTTAAAGGGATTTCTCTGATTTGTCCCGAGTTGAGTTGGGGTTTGGGTTTTGGTTGGGGATGGATTTAGGTTGTATAAAATTGGAAACACAACCCCTAAAGGGAAAGTAATTTTTGGTATTTCCCTGTTTTTTGTCTCATTCTTAGTTTTAGTGGTTTGGGTTTTGGTTTGGAATTTGGGGTAAAGGGCCCCGATATCCGGGGGGCACACTTTTTTTTTTTTTTAAAGTAATTAAGGTTTTTTTTTTGATTGTGGCATCAGTTGAGGTGTGGTTGGTTTTTGGTTTTGGGGAAAGGGAAAACGGTTAAAAAAAATATTGGGAACCCAAAATTGAAAAAAAATTAAGGTATTTCCCTGATTGTGTCTAAATTTTAGTTGGGGGTGGTTGGGGATGGGGTCGGTCCGGGTTTCCGGAAACACACTCATATTTAAAGTAATTTAAAGGTTTTTATTTATGTCTCTCATTTCAAATTAGGGGGTTGGAGGTGGGTTTAATTTACAGATACTGGAGCACCACATTTCGGAAGTAATTTTAAAGGGTTTTTCCCCCGATTGTTCTCATTCTTAGTTGAGGTGGTTGGTGGGGGTTGGAGGTGGATCAGGTCCCCAGATAAAGGGGACCCCAATCAATTTGAACGTAATTGAGGTATTTTTTTGGTTTTTGTCCCCAGGGGGAGGTGGTTGGTTGTGGTTGGGGGAAAGGGTCGGTTTTAAAATTTTATCCGGAAAACACTCAGATTGAATGTAAAATTTAAAGGTTTTTTTCGTTGAACGGGGTCTCCTTTTTCCCCCTTTAGGGTGGATCAGGTCTACGGTATCCAGAGCACTATCATATTGAACGTAATTAAGATATTTTTCTGATTGTGTCTCAGTTGAGTTGGTTGGTGGTGGACCAGACTGGTCCCTTTTAAATACACCAAAAATGCAGCAAAGTTTGGCGCAAAACTGCCATACAAATCCATACCATGGCTAAGACAAAGTTTGTGGCATAGGTATCTTTCATACATTTTATCATATTCTACACTCCTCTATATCACTTTAGAACTGGTTTGTTGGCACCAAGTGTCATATATGTCGGCCATAAAGTCAAAACAGCCAATAGGTAAAAGTGACACAATATCAATACTATACAAAAAGTAATTGGAAAATGGAGGGTAGGTAATGTTAGGATGGAAGATAATGAAGATAATGCATAGTAAAAAAAAAGATTGTATTATGGGGGGATTGGTAGCTAAAGGGTTCTGAAATATTCTTGATGATATACAGAACGGAGGATCTGAGATGAAGATCAGTAAGATAAGTCTTTTTTGGAGGACTAAGGTAGAAAGCTGAGGATAAATATAGAAGGTAGAGGGTTAATGGTGAGGTAGGAAAGTAGCACTGGGTCTGTGGCATAAAGGAAAATCAAAATGATAAAGAAAAGTGATGGTGGATTTGGGTTATTGCTTTCAATGCTAGATGTATATATTAATAATGCTTGTAGATACATTATACAATGAATACGCAAAATAAATGCTTTAGCTTCACATCCTAAGGACAATTAAGGGGGTCCTCCCATCTGGCTATTTTCACTCTTTACAGTCTCTTCAGGCTCACACTTCTGTTTCAGGGTGCGGGTGGTTCTACAGCTTCAGACTCACACTTCCTGTTCATGGTGTGTGCGGCTCTACAGGCTGCGGGCAGTTCTACAGCTTCAAAATCCCACTTCCTGTTCAGGCTGTGGGTGGTTCTACAGCAGTGACTGACATTTCAGCTCTGCTATTCCTGAGCCTGAGGGATATCTTTAAAGGGGTGTTCTCTGTGTGCCCTTGGTTTTTCACCCTTGCTTTTTTTCCTGAGCCGGGGAGGGCCCATTTTTTAAAGGGGTGTTCTAAACCAGGGCCTTTTTTCACAGGGTTGTCTTCACAATAGTTTTCGGGCCCCCATTATTGTTCAGGCTGGGGCCCGGTTTACAGCTTCAGATTCCTTTTCATTCGACTGGGGAAGTTTAAGCTTCGGGCCCCCCCATTTCCCTGTTAGGCTGTGGGAGTTTTCCGCTTGGGGTTTCGCCCCCTTGCTAAATCTTTGGGGGGTTTTCTACAGCTTAAAGGCTCCCATTTCCGTTCAGGCTGGGGGGCAATTTACAGCTTCAACATCCATTTCCCTGTTCGGGTTTTGGGGGGGTTTAAAAGCAGTGAGGGCTTTTTAAACTTGTATTCCTGAGCGAGGGACATCTTTAAAGGGGTTTTCTCCCATCCCTGTTCCCCGAGGCTGTTTTAACAAATAAATTTCAGGCCCCCTTTTTGGGTTAGGTAGTGGGCTTTTTCTCGCTTCCGACCCCTTTTTAAAAGCCCCAGGGGTGGACATTTCTACGTTTTTAAAGGTTAAATTTCCCTGTTCGGGTGGGGGTTTTGTTCTAAGTTTTCGGTCTCGCTTCCTCAATCTGTGGGGGGGGTTTACGCTTAAGGCTCCCATTTTGTTCGGGTGTGGGGGTTTTACGAAAGGAAATTTACATTTCAGCTTTCCCTTTTCTAGTGAGCTTGTTAGGGGAAAAACTTGGTGGGGGGAAGGGTTTTAACATTTGGACAAAGACCCGGGGAATCTTAAGTTTGTCAGTAAAAAAAGTTTAAACAAGTCCTGTGCTTTTTTAAAAGGAAACAGGGGGAAAGTGACTTCACCATCCCCGACCAGGGTAAAAACGACAGGGGTTTTGGTTTTTGGGTTTTAACCCGGGGGAAGTTTGGTGTAAATGAAAGGAGATAAAAAAATTAGTCAATGTGGTTAGAAAAACCCTTTTAAAAGGGGGTTTGTAATATTCCTTTCCCTTTTCAAGTTTGAAGCTCCAAATTTTTCGTCTTTTTTAAGGGGAGTTTTAAAATCTCAGACATTTTTGGTTAGGGTTGTGCAGTCTGATAGTTCCACCTTAGGCCCCGATCTTCAGACTTTGGTGCATATTGAGGGGTCTTCTAACTGCACCCTCCGGTGGGGGAAAACTAAAACCCCCTTCATCCCCAAATGTTAAGATTTTTTTTTTGCATGATGGGGTTGTAGTTTCCCAAAGTGGGGGGCCCGCGTTTAAACCCCCCTTCCGATTGTCATCAATGTGTTTGAGGGGAAAAGCCCCCCTTTTTAAAAGGCCCATTGTCAGATAAGTAATGTCACCTGCTGTGTATTTTTTTTATTTGTTTATTTATTTTTTTTTTCTTTGTTTTAAATTTTTTTATTTTTTAGTTTTGGGAAAGGGGAAAAAAAAAATTGTAAATCGTGATTCGGTTAAAAAAGAAGTGATAAGAAAAAGAAAAGAAAAGATGTTTGAACTCTGCATTTCGAGATCTGCTTATGGAAAAAGTTTTTCATGCATCAGGATCAATACCCCGTGGCCCTTTTGTTTTTTTGTTTTTCTTTTTGTTACATTTTAGGGGTTTTTGCAAAATTTATTTCAAAGTTTTTCCCCTTTAAAACGTCTACCAAAATTTAGAGAAGACATTTGGACCCAAAAGTGTACCCCCAATTTCCCAAATTTATTGAGAAAGTCTAAAAAAACCGAAGAAAGGAGGGGACATTTTTCAAAAAACTTTATGGTCACCTTGTCTTTTGCTTGGGGGAAATTGTTTTTATCAAAAAATTGACTTATTTTTTTAACCCCTTTTTTTTTTATGTTAAAAAAAATTTTTTAAAATTTTTTTTTTTAAAAAATTTTCCCCAATGATTTTAAAATTTTTTTTTTAAAAATTTTTAAGCCGCAGTTTTCACTTTGACCATGGGCCCTTAAAAATAGTCTGACATTTCCGTTTTTGTAGAAAAGTTTTCAGTTGTCTGTCATTATCGGGCACAAAGGGGGTTAAAAAACTAAAAAGGGGGACCCCAGTGTGAAAAAGAAAAACACGGGACCCACCAGTCACAAGAGGAGATGAAAAGGCCCCCTCTCTATCCTGCACACTGACTTCTTCCCAGGTTTACAGAGCAAGCTAGAAAAATCTCCTATAGAAGGATCCCCCAATCACAAAAGGAGGAGCCCCGTTCACCTTTCCCTCCCCGCACATTTTTTTTTTTTCCCCGGTTTACAGAGGCCCTGACTAGAAAAGTCTCCCCTAGAAGTCAATGGGACTGAGTCAGTCTTAAAATTTTCCTAGTGCATGAAGTGCTGTAAAGCATCTCTCTGAGCTGTTAAGCAGTGCAAAAAGGCATAGTGGCCAAAGTGAAAAGGGCTTTAAAAATTATTAAAAAAAAATTTTTAAAAACGATATGGGAAAATTTTAAAAAAAATAACCAAAAATTCTTAGAAAAGTATTTAACATAAAAAACGGGGGTTTTTAAAAAAAAAGTCTTTTTTTTTGACACATTCCTTTTAAACCCTTTTATTTTACTTTTTGGCCTTGTTTTTGGTTCCATAAAAATGTTTTCCCCCTTTGAGGAAAATAGGGTGATTTTATTTGGCAAGAAAAGTTAAAAATGGGGGAATCTTTTTTTCCTTTGGGGTTTTTTTTGCTGAATTTGGGGAAATGTAAATCGGGGTTTTTGGAAATAAAGTCTAAGAAGTTTCTTTGGGGGGAATTTTTTAAAAAAAATTTGGGGGTTTTTGGGCGCATTTATTTAGTGCAAAGTGGCCCCGAAAGTACAATCTTTCAAAAATTTTTGGGTTTGGTCACCTTGATAGTACACTTAGGGCAACATTTTCGCAAAAACGCCAAGGTTGGTTTTTTTGGCGTTGTGTCTCCCCATTTTTTAGTTACTCCAAGGGTACGGTTTGGGTTTTCGGCGGGATTTTTCGCCTTTTTTTATTTCGCCTTTTTTTGCCATAGGGGTGCACCACTTCGTTGGGGGGTTAAACTGTCGGCCGTTTTCTATGGTGTTTTTTGGGCATGGCCATTTTGTTTGTGGTAGTGTGTGCCTTTTTTTCCGGCTGGGGGAGCCCGATTTTTCTTTTTCCCAAATTTTGTCATTCGTGGCGACAAAAGTTCAGGCTTTTATGTGTGTGTTTAATTTTGAGGCATTTAACCCGGCGCTTTGCAAATGTGCCCTTTTTTTTTTGGGTCCGGGGGTTAAATTTCAGAAGTTTTCCTGTACTTTTTTCGGTGCTGGGGGGAAGTTGCAGTCGTGCCCATGTTTTGCGCCCTGTGTTGAATTTTTGCTCCCAAATTGCTCAAAAAACCAAAAGCGCCCAATTTTGAAGCGCCCAAAAGCAAATCCAACAAAAAATTCGGAGGAAGCCAGGAAAAAAGGGGGGGGGGGACAAGCATGCGCCCCAAAAACCTTCATGCGCCCCGTGGGAGGGCATACGCTCCAAAAAAATACCTTTTGCGCCATTAACAAATGCGTAAAAACTAAGAATGGCCCAATTTTGAAATAAAAGCGGAGTTGACTAGGCTAGATCCCGAAAGAAAAGCAAGGGTTGGGGTTATTTTGTTTAGAGTAAAGGGCGGCTTGGGGGGGAAAAAATAAATATGTATAAATACATTTAAAGGTCAATTAAGAGACTTTTCCAAGATTTTTTTTAACCAGGGGTGTATTGAAAAGGGGGCGTTCTAATCTTGAGGAACGAAAGTTTTACATTAAAAATAGAAAGGGGTTTTTCTGTAAGAGCAGTGAGACTTGGGAAATTTTCTGCAGAGGGAAATTTTCCCTGGGGGGAAATTTTTCTAACAGATTTTAAAAAGGGTTTGGATGTTTTGGGCGTAATTAATTAATTAAAAAAGTTATAGTGTCTGGATTCTGGGGGGGGTTTATTGATCCAGGAATTTTTTTGTTTCCGATTGGGTCGGGGGAAGGGAATTTTTTTCCCCAAAATGAGGACAAATTGGCTTTACCTTAAAAGGGGTTTTTTTCCCTTCCCCTGGGGTCAACCACCTTAGCACAAAAAAGGGGTGAAACCCGGGTTGGACGCTTGTTTTTTTGGCCTTCAAAATTTATGAAATATGGGTGCCAAAGAGGGCCCAAAAAACACACGCGAAATTGGCGGAAAAGCCCCAAAACATTGACAGGCACAAAATAAAAACCCCTTTTCAAAAAAAAGGCCCGAACAAATTTTGGAAAATACATTGCGAGTGTCGATACCCTTTTTGCCCCATTCAAATGGGTTTCGGGTTCACTTTTGGGGCGTCCCCCAAAAAGGCTTTAAAAAACGCATTGCGCAATTGGGAGCCCTTAAAGTTCATTGGGAGGGTATGTAAAAGTGCTATTGAGGCGCATTGTGTAACGGAGGCGCAAAACATATGATTACTAGCATATGTAATATGGCTCAATATGCGCATTGTGTTATTGAAGGTGCACCGCGTATCATTGCTACTATATTACAATGTGTTGTGCCCGGTGTATAGTGCGCCTTCAACAGTTTATTTATATCTAGAATATGGAGTCAAGAGTATTTTTTGCACAAAATAGACCAAAAAAACTGTGCTTGTGTATTGGAAATGTCGCCCTTGGTCTTTACCCTCTAAATTCTTATATAAGAGTTTTTTTTGGTTTCGGGGGAATCCCGGGTTTATTACCCCCTTCGGTGACAAAGGGAAAGGTAAATACTAGAGGGAAGCCCAAAAGATTTTCCCAGGTCACAAGCCGAGGGACCGGGCAGGTGGAGCTCACTCAGGTCAGGTCGGGAAAAACCCAAAAAAGGTCGGGTACCAGAGCCCAAAGGGTATGAAACCATAGGGTGGTTTCCCCTTTAAAATTGCCCACAGAACCAGTTTGGGTTTAAAAAAGGGTTTGCTGGGGGGTGCTTTGTTGGTTTTAAATCACAAAAGTGGGGGGGCCAGCAGCCGGGGCGGGACAACGGGTTGGTTTGAAGGTAGGCGACCTCCTAGGGATAAATTCACCCCGGAAGAAAAGGGCTTTGCAAGGGGTATGAAGGGGGGGAAATTTTCCATTTGGGGGCATTTTTTGGCCTTATTTAAATTGGCACCACAATACTGGGGAGACGGAGAGAAAAAAACCCAACTTTACTGGGGGAAAGAGATAGCACACGAGAAAACAGCCGGGTACATGATTTCCCCCTGTGTCCCCAAGTTTCCTGGGTTTGTGAAATGCGTAGTCTTTATTGTTATTTGTTTTATGTCAGTGTTGTGCCGTGAGTTTTTTGCATATTTAGGTGCAATGTTCTTTGCTAAGTAAATTGGGGAAAAAAAAACACAAAAAACAAGGCCCACTCACAGCTAAAAGGGGCTGGACTGAAAACTAAAACCCAGAAAAGAGGGCAACACTGTCCTTTTAAATTTGGGTTTAAAGATAAAAAGGTAAGCTGATTGTGAGCATTTAGCTCCATCCCCCACCATAGGGGAACAATCAGATGCACATTGAATTGTTTCCCTTTTTCACACCAGATGCAAAAAAGGCCACGTATAATAAGGGGAGCTGTACAAATGCAAAAATACGATAAGACAACCCCCCAAACCCCCAAACAATATTTGAGGGGGGGGGGTTGCTGGTATTAAAATTTGGAATATAGACAAGGCGTTTAAAAAAGGGTCCCACTAATGCAGATACGTGGGTGAAACCATGCTCCCTTAAAGCCTTTTTAAACCCAATTCTATTGTTTGGGTTTGGGTTCCCCAGATTTTTTTTTGGGCCCAACAAAAAAATACAAATTGACTTTTGTGAGGGTAAAAATTTACAGTACAAACCCCCGTTTGGAACCCGTTGAAACCCCGGGGGGGTAGTGGCTTAAGCATTTTTTGTTAAAATCGTGTAAACTAAAAATTCCAAGTTTTTTCAACAAAAAAATACAGACCCCTTGCCCCCCCAGAAAATTTTAAATTAGTAGAAAAAGGTGCAAAATTACTCCCTTTTTAAAATGTTTGGGAAAAGTATGTAACGGGAAAAGCTCTGAAAAGTTAACCTATTGGCCAAATTATTTTAAATTTTATCCCTTGGCCCTTTGATTTATTTAGATTTTTCAATCTTGGGAGAAACACCCCATATAAAATATAAAAAAAAAAAATTTAATTATAAGATTTCAGGGGAGCCAGTAATGCATTTGTTTAAAAAAGGGACTGCCCAAAAATATGCCCCTGTGGGGGATGGGGGGAAAGGGCCCACATCCGCTTAAAAAGGCAGGCAAATCGGGAGAAACTTGCTTTTTTGGAACCCTGAAAGCAAACAGTGGTGGTCGAAACCCAAGGGGAAAAAAAAGCAAGGGTGGTGAAAAAGGGCCTTGTATTGGGTTAAAAACCCTACGTTTTTTTTTGCTGGGGCCCCAAAAATTTTTTCCCACTGATGGCCCCCCAAAAATCCACTTTACTGGTTTTCCTCAAGAATAAACCCCCATGGGGGGCCCTAAAAAATATCTCCAGTGATGGGCCCCAAAAACAACCCAAAAGGTGGTTCCCAACATTTAGTTCACTGGGGGGGGTCCAAGAATCAACCCCAAAGGGTTTGGGACCCAAAGGGGTTTTTAACTTACTTAACTATACCTCTGGTCCATTGAACTATATAGAACCTCTAATCTTGGGAGTAACAGCATATATAAAAACACATTAATTAATATAACAGCAATATATGTAGTATATATATTATACAGTATAATATATATATATATAATATATAATATATTTATATATATATATATATATATATATAATATATATATATATATATATATATATATATAATATTTATATATATATATATTATATATATATATATATATATAAAACGCCCTTACCGAAGTTTGACACAAACTTACATTATAATGCATTTCAGTGGCAGCCAGTAATGCAGTGATATAAAAGACTGTCCAAAAATAAGCTCCTGTGGCCGGGATGGGAGGAAGGAGACTACATCCGCTTACCAGCCGCAGGCAACATCAGAGTAACGTTGCATTATCGGCCACCACTGAAAGCACACAGTGGTGGTCGGTAACCAAGGAGAGAAGAGAGCAAGTTGATGGTGCAAAAAAGGCCTGTATTAGGTAAAACATACGTATATTTTGATAACACACATTGCTTACTTTACAGTAATTGACATTTGCTGTGATGGGAATAACCCTTTAAGGTGTTAATCGCCAAAGCTATCAACACGGCCATATAATATGGATTTCTTACAAAGTCCAACAAGTCATATGTTTCCGTGTTAAAGTAAAAATGGGGCATAGTGCATGGACAGAAGTCAGTGGTCAGCGTGTTGTATAATTGATATAGTGGAAAACAACATGAGTAACCCATGGAAAATCCTGGTAGTGAATGACAGAATGTGAATTGACTGCGTAAAGCTTTTGGAAAGACAGATCACTCCAACAGCTGGACCCCTTCTGCCAATGTTAGATGACATCACTGATACTCTGTTTGCCCAGGGAAAAAAAGAGTCACACAGAGGTTTCATTCTGGGGCTTACGCTCGAAATTTTTACTAATGACACTAGATCATTTTTAGCAACTGACACCCAGAACTTTATGACCTTTCACCAACCGTGACTAATTTTCTGCCGGAGATTATTTACATATATTAAGGGAAATTGTAAAACTTCCTCGACGTAGGCTGTAAATTCTAACGTGGTATTTAATGTCACCATCCGACCTTCAGATTTCAGCTTGGATCAATTAACGTAGAAGAACCAAAAAAAAAACCTTAAATTTAACAAGAAATGCTTTATGGCTGTCAAAGGTCAAGTCATTTTTTTTGGTTTGGTCACACTGTCACATGTAACGCATTTCATGCACGCACAAATATTTATTAGCGCGTGAAGTATGATGAGTAGAAACAGGGTCCTAGACTTACACAATGGTCAACAGAAATAGGGAAGTAAGGAAGTGTGGACTGGACTAGCCCATATGGGATAAAGGGACTGGATATGTCAGTAATGAGGCTGTTTAGGGAGAAAGACAGAGGAAGAGCAGCACAAGGCAGAGTGCGAGAGCCATGTGTAGTATGAAGAGGAAAGCACAGTAGCTATAGTATGTGCCTCAAGAACTTCACTGGTAGAGCAATAAGTCAACTCCACTAATGGACATCAAGAATCAACTTCATTTGGTGGGCCCCAAGAATCAACTCCATGGTGGCCCAAGAATCATCTCCATGGTGGGCCCAAGAATCAATCCATGGTGGGCCCAAGAATAAACTCCACTGGGGGCCCAAGAATCATCTTCACTGGTGGCACCAAGAATCATCCCCACTGGTGGCACCAAGAATCATCTCCACTGGTGGGCCCCAAGAATCAACTCCACTGGTGGGCTCCAGGAATCAACCCCACTAATGAAGCCTAATAATCAACTCTACTGATGGGTCACAAGTATCAACTCCACTGTGGGGACCTGTAGAACAACTTCACTGCTGGGCGCCAATAATTAATTCCACTGATGGGACCCAAGAATCAACTCCACTGAAGGGCACCAAGAATCAACTTCACTGGTGGAACCCAAGAATCAACTCCACTGGTGGGCCAAAGAATTTAAAACTGCACGGGTTTGGCCCCAAGAATCATCCACTGATAGGCCCCAAAGGGAATCATCTCCACGGGTTAGGGCCCCAAGATCATCTCCACTGATGGCCCCAAAAATTCAATTTGCACTGTGGGCCACAAGATCAACCCCACTAATGAAACCTAAGAAATCAACCCCTAACTGATGGGTCCCAAAGTATAACTCACATGTGGGGACCTGTAGAACAACTTCACTGCTGGGCGCCAAGAATTAATTCCACTGACGGGATCCAAGAGTAAACTCCACTGAAGGGCACCAAGAATCAACTTCACTGGTGGGCCCCAAGAATCAACTCCACTGGTGGCTCCAAGAATCAACTACACTGGTATCCCCCAAGAATCATCTCCACTGATAGGCCCCAAGAATCAACGTGACTGGTGGGCGCCAACATTTAGCTTCACTGGTGGGTCCAAGAATTATCTCCACTGATGACCTCCAAAAATCAACTTTACTGGTTTGCTCCAAGAATCAACTCCACTGGTGGGCCATCATCTCCAATGATGGGCTCCAATAATCAACTCCACTGGTGGGCGCCAACATTTAGCTTCAATGGTGGGTCCCAAGAATCAACCCCACTAGTAGAGCCAAGAATTAACTCTACTGTTGGGTCCCAGGCACCCTAGTCCAACACTGAGTGTGGCTGCACATCTTATCACAAACCATTGAGATCTGGATGCATCCTTATTCATTCTCTGATGTTGTCGGTGTGGGTTTATGTCGATGGGCGTTGTGTTACATCTATTTCTAGCTGACCAAGCAGTATATTACCTGGTTATTTATTGCTGAATTTGGGAAACTAATATTAGAGAACCTAAAGAAATGGTTGTGTTCTACAAGAAAGGGTCTACCACCAAAGTGAACTGGCAAGGTAACAGATTAGCTTCTCTGTTGGTCAATATCCCTTGTTTCTCACATGTGCTAACACTACTTATTTGTTGTGTGCGACAGTTGTGCCAGTGGTGGAATGGGGAGCCTGGGGCACCAGTGGACTCCAAGAATCAAATCCACTCATGGACCTTAAGAATCAACTCCACTTGTGGGCCACAAGAATCAACTTCACTGGTGGGCCCCAAGAATAAACTCCACTCTTGGGCTCAAGGAATCAACCCCATTAATGAATCCTAAGAATCAACTCTACTGATGGGCCCCAAGTATCAACTCCACTGTGGGGACCTGTAGACCAACTTCACTGCTGGGCGCCAAGAATTAACTCCACTGGTGGGACCCAAGAATCAACTTCATTGATGGGCTCCAAGAATCAACTTCACTGGTGGGTGTCATCATTTAACTTCACTGGTGGATCCCAAGAATCAACCCCACTGGTGGCCCCAATAATCAACTCCACCGTTGGGCCCCAGGCACCCTTGTCTGACACTGAGTGTGGCTACACATCTCATTACAAACTAACAAGATCTTGATGCATCCTTTTTTATTCTCTGATGTTTTCTGTGTGTATTTGTGTCCAAGGGCCCTGTATTACATCTATTTGTAACTGACCAAGCAGTATATTACATGATTATTTCTTGCTGAATTTATCCCATCCTCCACTGGTTGGCTCCAAGAATCAGCTTCACTGATGGGCTCCAAGAATCCTCTCCTCATGTGGCCCCCAGGAATCAACTATTCTGATAAAAAAAATCCTCTTCAATGGTGAACCATAAGACTCAACTCCATTTGTGGAGCCTAAGAATCACCTCCACTGCTTGGCCCTCTAGACCAATTCTACTGCTGGTCTCCAAGAAAAAACTCCACTGATGGGCTCAAAAAAATCATCTCCATTGGTGGGCCCCAGGCACCCTAGTCAGAGACTCAATATATCTCTACTTAGAGGGTATAGCAAATGATGGAACTTTAATGAGATACATGTTCATATCCACTGATAAAGCCTAAGAATCAACTCTACTGATAGGCCCCCTCCACTGTGGGGACCGATAGACCAATTTCACTGCTGGGCCCCAACAATTAATTCCACAGGTGGGCCCCAAGAATATACTTCACTGGTGGGCCCCAAGACTCCCCTCCACTGGTGGACCCCAAGAATCAACTATTTTGGTGGATCCCAAGAATCCTCTCCAATGGTGGGCTCAAGAATCAACTTCACTGGTAGACCCCAAGAATCTTCTCCACTGGTGGGCCCCAAGAAGCAACTCCACTGGTGGACCCCAAGAAACCTCTCCACTGTTGGGCCCTCACGAATCAACTCCACTGGTGGACCATAAAAATCCACTCCACTGGTGGAGCCCAAGAATCAACTCCACTGGTGGATCCCAAGAATCCTCTCCACCTGTGGACCCCAGGAATCAACTATTCTGGTGGACCCCAAAAATCATCTTCAGTGGTGAACCATAAGATTTAACTCCATTTGTGGAGCCTAAGAATCACCTTCACTGCTTGGCCCTCTAGACCATTTCTACTGCTGGTCTCCAAGAATAAACTCCACTGATGGGCTCCAAAAATCATCTCCATTGGTGGGCCCCAGGCACCCTAGTCGGAGACTCAATATACCTCTACTTAGAGGTTGTTGCAAATGATGGAACCTTAATGAGATACATGTTCAGATCCACATGGATTTATACAAGTTACTTTTACATTACCTTTAATCTTTCTCTGCATATTATCTGCAAAATATCCAAGAAAAATAACGTAGAGTAGAAGAATCGTTTAAATTTGTCTTGCAGCTTTCTTGCGAAAGTCTTGGCATGAAAATAGCAAACGTCAAAATAATGAACACATATGAAAAAAAGTGATTAGTCTTTCCTGCTATTAGAGAGTAAATGAAGCTGAACAAATAAGAAGGAAAGCAAGCAAACCACCGAGCAGAGAACGAATTAGAGATGTCAAAATGTTTTGATGAACGGTTGCCAAGAAATGACTGTACGTGCGCATGCGTCAACACGTACTCTACACTCAAAGCCATGTAGCACCATCTCCTTATGGAAATGAAGACGCATAATTACAACATATATTACTTGTTACATCATATTCGCCTCAATTCTAAAAAGATAGGGGTTGATTAATCTAAGGTTGGAACAATTGAAACCACGCAGTACTCTCAGTGGTCCTACCATTGGCCATTTTGGTACGTTGGAGTCATAATCAGGACTGTGAGTGGTAAACTCACTTCTATGCAGAGCTGGAGCTATAGACCCCCAGTCACTGCATGCACCTCACTAATACATGCAGTGTCGGACTGGGGGGCCGTGGGGCCACAGGAATTTGGTCTTGGGGGTGGCCACAATACTGTACATGAAAAAATATTCACGGCGCCTCGCGGAGATAAATGCGCCCATTTTACCACATAATTACAGTGTGCGAAACAGCAAACTATATAGTGTAGTACAAGCAAGAGAGTCACTATAATCTGTCTACAATCTGTCAGTCTAACATATCAGAGATACATGGCCTAAGACGCTCTATCCAATATCACCCTCCACCCACTTATACAATATCCCCCTCCATGTTTCCCCTTTGGTCATGAAACCTTCACCACCTTCTAAAAATATATACTAGAAAGAAAGTTAAAGTCTAACTCCTATCGCAGGGTCAGTGTTCCTTATTTTACAATCAGGGACATGTACGCTGCACTATACTAGACCGATATAACCTAACAAACACCAATATATAGTGCACTTAGGTAGGTCAGGGACACTAGCTCAGGTCAATAACCTATCAACACCCACCATATTAGAGACCCATAGAGGTCAGTACACCAGCTCAGGTATACCTAACAACCACGCCATATAGAGGCCAATAGAGGTCAGACACACCAGGCTTGAGGTATAAACTACAACCACCATTAGAGACCACATAGAGGTCGAACACTAGCTCAGGTATATCCGACTCATACACCGCCATAGTAGAGACCACTAGAGGTCAGACAACAGATCAAGGTATACCTACAACACCGCCATATAGTGGACCTATACGAGGCAAGACACCAGCTCAAGTATAACCTACAAACACCACATATAGAGACCACTTTAAAGGTCAGACACCAGCTCGGGTATAACCTACAACACCGCCATAGAGACACCATAGTGGTCCGACACCAGCTCATGTATAAACTACAACACACCATATAGAGACCAATAGTGGTCAGACACTAGCTCATGTATATACCTACAAAACACCACCATAATAGAGACCACATAGAGGTCAGACACCACTCAGGTAAACTACATCACCAACCTATAGAGACACATAGAGTCAGACACCAGCTCAGGTTTAGCCTACAACACCACCAATATAAAAGACCAAATAGAGGTCAGAATTCAATGCTCAGGTATGACCTACAACACCACCATATAGTTGACCACATAGAGGTCTGATACCCAGCCTCAGTATACCCTGCAACACCAACAATATAGAGACACATAGAGGTTCAGACACTCAGGTAGGTATAACCATACATCACCGCAGATTAGAGGCCCACCATAGAGGTCAGACCACAGCTCAGGGTATAACCTACAACACCACATATTGAGACACATAGAGGTTCAGACACCAGCTCAGTATACCTCAACACCACCGTATGGAGACAAATAGAGGTCAGACACAGCCTCAGGTATAACTACAACACACCATTAGAGACCACATAAATGTCATACAAACAGCTCAGGTATAACCTACAAAACACCATCATATAGAGGACCAATATGAGGTCAGACACAAGCACGGGGTGCACATCCCATTACAGTGAATTCCCAGCAATGACCATGTTACTTGACGTATACATAACCCTGAAATCAGGGACTCCCCGGAGACGTCCTTTCTGATGGAGTGTTCTCTTCTCTCATGAGTCGTCTTATTTGCTTTTCTTTCGCATCTGTTCCACACCGCACTGTTGACTTGTCACGGCCACCACTCAATCCTGCTGAAAAATTACACACAAACTATCTTTGAATCCTCATTTTCCAGACAACCTCTTTATACTATTCCCACCTCTGTACAAAACTTCCCAGGGGTGGGTGAGCGGGTAAAGGCCATAACTTAGAGTCCTGGTATCATAAGGGGGTGTGGTGAGATCTAACCCCCTTGGAGATAATTGGCTACAACTATGGGACTGAACCAATCTAAATTATATTACCAGGTGAGGTAGCAAATGGAAAGGCCCCAGGTAAACTAGAATATGGACCTATTTTGTTGGTAGGACTCCAGCTGGATAGTTAGTAGGTACCTAGCCATAGGTGGCTAGTGTAAAATAGCCCCAGGTAGTGATGCGGGCACTAGTTAGGCATGTTGATAGTATACAGTGGTTGTTGGACCCACAGTTAGGTAGGTAGGTGTTGAGTGAGACCAGTTAGTTAGGCTGATAGGTAGGTGGTTGCCCCCAGTTAGGTAAGCTGTAGGGAGTTAGGACCCACTTTATATAGGGGACTGTAAGCAGTTTCTAGGAACTCCCTTTATGTAGTATATAGCAGTTAGGGGTCCCCCATTAGATAATATACAGGCAGTTAGGGTCCCCTTTAGGTAGATCTAAGGCAGTTAGGAGCCTCCCTAGTGTAGTATAAAGGCAGTATAGGGCCTCAAATTTAGGTAGTATACAGGCAGTTTTGGGGCCTCCCTCTCAGGGTAGTATAACAGGCAGTTAGGGCCCCTCACCTTAGGTAAGTAACTATACAGCCGCTTTTAGGGCCTCTTAGGTAGTATACAGACCGTTAGGGCCTCCCATTTAAGAGTAGTATACAGGCAGTTAGGGCTCCCTTTAGGTTAGTATAAGCAGTTAGGGCCTCCCTTAGGTAGATACAGGCAGTTAGGTCTCTTTAGGTAGTATACAGGCACTTTAGGGCCCCTTTAGCTAGTGTGGCAGGACGTCAGGGCACACCTCTTAGGTCTTTTAGGTAGTCAGGGCCAACTTTAGTTTTAGGTAGTCAGGGTCCCACCTTTAGTTTTATGGGCAGTAGGTCCACTTTAGTTTTTATGTTGTCAGGGTCCCCCTTTTGTTCTTAGGCAGTCAGGCCACCCTGTAGTCTTTTAGTAGTCAGGGCCCCCTTTAGTTTTTAGGTAGTCAGGGACCCCTTAGTGTAGGCAGTCAGGTCCACCTTTAGGCAGTCAGGGATCCCTTTATGTTTAACGTAGTCTGGGCTCTTTTTAGGCATGGTCTGGGACCCTTTTTGTTTAGGCAGTCAGGGGCTCCTTCTTGGCAGGTCAAGGGACCCTCTTTATGTTTAGGTAGTCAGGGATCCCCTTAGGATATCAGGGCCCCCTTAGGCAGTCAGGGCCTCCTTTATGTTTAGGTAGTCAGGGCCCCCTTTAGATTGCTAGGGCCCCCCTCTGGTTGCCAGGCCCCCCGGTAGGTAGCAGGCCAAGCTGTAGGTAGCAGGGCCCCCTATGGTTAGTCAGACGCCACACGGTAGGTAGCACAGGGCCCACACTTTTGGTTAATCAGGGTCCCCTTGTAGGTTGCCAGGGACCCGGTTGGTACGCCAGGGACCTCTGTAGGGAGCCAGGGCCCCTCTTTAGGTAGCCAGGGCTCACTCTGGTAGTCAGGGCCCCTCCGTAGGTAGCCATGGCCCCCCTGTAGGTACTCCCGGGCCCCTTTTATGTAGCTAGGGTCCCCTTTATATATCCAGGGCCCCCCTATTAGGTAGTAGGGCCCTTTTTAGGTAGTCAGGGGCCCCCTGCTAAGGTAGCCACGCCCCCCTGTAGGTTGCCAGGGCCTCTGTAGGTAGTTTCAGGGCCCCCCTTTAAGGTAGTCAGGGCCCCTTTAGGATAGGCAGGGCCCCCCTTTAGGTAGCCAGGGCCCCCTTTAGGAAAGTAAATCCCCCCCTTTTGGAAAACCCCCAAGGGCCCCCCCTTTTTAGGTAGTAAAGGGGGCCCCCATTACATAGTTAATAGAAAAAAAAAGCATCCACTTACCTCGCTCCCGCCAGCCTTTACTGCCGCCCTGCATAGGCGGCGCGGTGACGTCACTAGTAGGGCCGGGGGCCCGGGGCAGGTGGGGGAAACCCTAAAAACCTTCGCCTACCAGGGAGTTAGCGGAGCCCCAGCCCCAAAGTGGCGCTCTGCTCCGCTGACAACGCTCACCCCCGGGGCCGGTTTCTCTGAGCGCTGGAGCCAAGGTTTTTGCCCCAAAACCCCCCGGCGCCCGGGGGCCCGAGACTGAATACATGTAAAAGCAGTACGGGAAACAAAATATTTACAGCATTACTGTAGAGGGCGCTATGACCACCAATCACTGCATCACCTCACAAATTTTATGAAAGAGCGTACTGTATTTACTGCACTGAAATGTAGGTAGGCCCCAATAGCCAAAAAACATTTGCATGCACCCAACAAATTTACATGTAAGACATACAGGACATGTAGTACCGAACTTACTTTTAGAGAGGCGCTTTTAGCCCCCCAAAATCATTTGCATCACCTAAAAAAATTTACATTTTAAGACCCTTTTCGGGAAAAATTTTAAGTCCCTGCATTTTAAACTGTAGGGGGGCGCTAAAGACCCCTTTCATTTCATCCACCTCACTAATACATGAAAGAGCAGAAACAAAACATGTATTTACCCCCCTGGAAATGTAGAGAGGCGCTTTTGACCAAAAATCACTCCCCATGCACCTCACTAAAACTGTAAGAGCATAAAAAGGACATGACACGCATTTTATTAGAGGGGCGTTTATAGCCACCAATCATGCATCCCACCTCACTAATCATGTAAGGGGGCAAAACAGGACATGTAGTACCGAAACTCCCCCTGAAAAAAGGACGCAAAAGCCCCCCAAATTTCACTGCATGCCCCTTTCACTAATCCCAATTAAGAGCTAAAGGACATGTAGTCTGCCCCCTTTCTGTGGGAGGTGCAATAGCCCGGCAATCACTGCGGCACCTCATTTAATACAGTAAACAGAAATTGACGGTTTAGTACCGCACTGTACGTAGGGGAGGGGGCTATAGACCCCCCAAAATCACGGGGCAGCACCTAACAAAACTTGAAAGAGCATTACAGGACATGTAGTATTTTTGCACTGTGCTGTGGGAAGGCGTTTAAAAAAACCCCAAAACACTGCATGCACCTAAAAAATACATGAAAGGGAGCAGTACGGGAAAAGTAAGTACTGAAACTGTCCGGGAGAGAGGGCTATGGGACCCCCAATCATCCCAGGGCACCTCACTAATAAAGGAAAGAGCTTCGGGACATGTAATACCGAAACTGAAATTTTTGAGAGGCGGTAATAAAACCCCAGTCACGGCAGGGACCTCACTAAAAACAAAAAAGGGAGAAAGTACAGGCGGGTAGTTCCGCCTGTACTGGGTGGGAGAGGTGCTATAGTCCCAAAATCACTGCAGGCACCCCTAAAAACATGTAAGGCAGTACGGGACATTAGTAATTCTTTTATTTGTAAGAGGTGCATAACCACCTTCACTGCATGAAAGTTTCACTAAAACTTTAAGGGGCAGAAAGGACTTTAAATACCGAAAACTTTTACTGTAGAGAGGCGCTATAGACCCCAATCCGAAATGCCCTCATAATACATAAAAGGGGGAGAAATTTACAGGACATGCAGTCCCCCGTACTGAAATTGAGAGAGGCGCTTAGCCACCAATACTGCATGCATTCCAAATTTTCATTTTGAGCGTAAAAAGGCCCATGTTTTTCCGAAATGTCTTTTAGAGGGGAAAGGCAATAGACCCCCAAATTCACGCAGGGTACCTCAAAAAAACATGAAAAGCAGTACAGGCATGTAGTACCCCACATACTGAAAGAAAAGGCGCTATAGACCCCCAATCATGCTTTTGCCCCCTTTCACAAATTTCATTTTAAGAGCTTTTCGGGGACATTTAGTACTGCACTGTACGTGGGTGCTAAAAAGACCACCAAATCCCTGCATGCACCTTCTAATACATGTAAGAGCAGTACGGACTTGTATTACCCCCACGGGACTGTAGAGAAAACCCCTTAAAACCAAACCAATCCCTGAAAGACCTCATTTAATTACATGAAAGTGCATTTAAAAGAACATGTAGTACCGCATTGTACGGTAGGGCCTATAGCCCCACCAATCACTGCCTGCACCTCACTAATACATGTAGACAGTACAGGACATGTATGCCCGCATTGTTAATGAAATGGGCCCGCCATAAACCACCGATCACTGCATGCACCTCATTAATACTTGTAAGAGCAGTAAAGGACATGTGGGAACCGCACTTTTACGGGAAAGGCGCTAAAAGGACCACCAATCACTGCCTGCCCCTTTAAACAAATACATGTAAGGGGCATACGGGACATGTTTGCCGCATTTTTTACTGTAGGGGCGCCTTTGGACCCCCGATCACTGAAATGGACCTATAATACAGGGGAAGACCATTTACGGGGACATGAAAGTACCCCCTGTACTGTAAAAGAGGCCCCTTTAGACCACCAATCACCCCTGAAATGCACCTCACTAAAAACATGTTTTGAGCAGTACAACTTGTATTACCGACTGAAACTGTGGGAAGGTGCAATAAAACCACCAATCAGGGCAGGGCACCTCCAAATACGGGAAGAGCAAAAACTGGGATGTGGGTACCCACTGTACGGTGGGAGAGGCGTTTAACAGACCCCCCAATCACTGCATGAACCTCACTAAAACATGTAAGGCATTTCAGGAAAATTGAAAAAAACCCGCACTTTTATGTTGAGGTGCTTTAGACCCCAAATTCACCAAGCCCCTCCCCTATACATGTAAGGAAAGTACAGCTTGTTTACCCCACTGAAAGTATAAGGCGTTTATGATAAATTAAACTCCCCTGAACCTCATTTTTTTACATGAAAGAGCAGAAAAGGGGCATTTTAGTACCGAACTTACTTTTGAGGGGGTGTATAGCCCCCAAATCACTGCATCCCACCTCCTAACACATGTAAGAGCAGAAAGGACAGGGTACACCATTTGCTTTAGACCCCCCAGTAATGAAATGCACCTCACTAATACTTGTAATTGGCAGTACAGGAAATATGCACCCCCTGCAATAAACCCCAGCCCTTTGCATGCCCCTATTTTTTTCTTGAAAAGGCAAAAGGACATGTAGCCCCCGCACTTTTACTGTAGAGAGGCACTATAGACCCCCCTCCTGCATGACCTCCTTTACAAAAAAGAGCAGTACAGGACATGTATTTCCCGCCTGTACGTAGAGGGGGCCTTTAGCCAAAAATAAAACTGCTTCCCACCTCACTATAAGGAAAGACATACAAGGACATGTAGTCCCCGCACTTTAAGCACTGTACGTGAGGGCGTTTATGGGACTGCCAATCATTTGAAACACCTAAACTAATACTTTTTAAAAAGCAGTACAAAACCATGTTTTTCTGCACAAAAACCTTTTAAAGGGCTATAGACCGAAAAAACCTCGAATGCCCTCACTAAAAACATTTTAAGAGCAGTACAGGACTTGTAGCCCCCCGCCCCCCTGAAACTGTAGAGAGCCGCTATAAAACCACCATTTCCACTGCGTACCAATAAACAGGGAAGAGCAGAACCCGGGCCCAATGAGAACCGCACTGTACTGCAGAGAGGCGCTTTAAAACCCCCAATCACTGCTTTGCCCCCAAATTAAATGAAAGAGCGTTCAGGACAGGTAGTACCCCCACTTTTCTGTAGAGAGGTGCTATAGACCACCAGTCACAGCACACCTCTAAAAAAAAAAAAGAGCATTTTTAGTCCAGGGTTAGAAAACCGCACTGTACTTTTTAGAGGGGTGCTAAAGACCACCCAAAAATGCACCTAAATGTTACATGTAAAGGCAGAAACGGACAGTAGTACCCACGTACGGTGAGGGGGGCTATAAACCCGATCCCCTGCTTTGAACCTCAAAAAATTTACATGAAGGCAGTACAGGACTTGTAGTAAAAAAAAAAAAAGCCTGTTATGAAAAAGGAGGCAAAAAAATAAAAAACCACAAAAAAAAACCCAAAAAAGCGACCTCCCCTTAAAAAAAAAATTAAAAAAAAAAAAAAAGCATTTCGGGGCCTTGTAGTATCGCGGTGTCTGTGAGAGGCGCTATAGACCACCAATCACTGCATGCAAATCACAAATTACATGTTAGGCAGTAAAGGACATGTAGTACCGCACTTTTTACTGTGGAGGCGCTGTAAAACCCCCAATCACGGAAAGCACCCCCACTAATACATGAAAGGGAGCAGTACGGGGACTTTTAAAGTACCCGCACTGTACTGTAGAGGGGGGCGCTATAAAACCCACCAACCCCTTGCATGCACCTCCCCAAATTTACATTTTAAGACCAGAAACAGGACATGTGTACCGGCACTTTTCCCTGTTGAGAGGCGCTATAGAAAACCAATAAACTGCCGGGACCTCACAAAAAAAACAGAAAAGGCAGATAAAAAAAAATGGATTTGGGGGGTAACCGCCGTACTGTAAAAAAAGGGTGCAATAGCCAAAACCAAAAATCCCCTGCATCCCCACAAAAACCTAATAAATGAAAGAGCATTTTGTCCATGCGTACCCGCACTGTACTATAGAAGGTGCTATAGACCACCTTTCACTGCATGCCCCCCTCACCAATACATGTAAGAGCAGTACAGGACATGAAATACCGGAAATGTCTGTACGAGGACCCTATAGCCCGCCAAACTGCAGCACCTCACAAATTTACATGTAAAGCAGTACAGCAATGTAGTACCGCCCCCTGGTACTGAAAAAAAAAAAGGCGCTAAAAAAGTCACCCAATACCCCTTGCCCTGAAAACCCTCCCCTTAAATACAGGGAAAGAGCGTACGGGACTTGTATACCGAAACTTTCCCTGTAGAGAGGCCTTTTGACCACCAATCACTGCATCACCTCATTTAATACATGTAAGAAGTACGGGAAATTAGTCCCCGCACGGAAACTGTTGAGAGGCGCTATGGACCAAAAAACACTGAATGCCCTCCCAAATTTTTTTTAAAGGAGCAGTACGGGAAACATGTAGTACCGCACTCGCCACTGTACTGTAGAGAGGCGCTATAGAGGGGCCAATCACTAAAAACCACCTCACTAATACATGTAAGAGCATTTACAAAAACCGGGTAGTACTGCACTGTACTGAAAGAGGGGGCGATATAACCCCCCAATCACTGAATGCACCCCACTAATACATGTAAGGCGTAAGGACATGAAGTCCCCCGAAATGTACTGTGAGGGGTGCTATAAAACCCACCAGTCATGCTGCACCTCACTAAAAAATGTAAGAGCAGTAAGTCCATGTATACCGCCCCTTGTACTATGAGGGGTTTCCTATAGACCCCCAAATCACTCCCAACCCCACTGATACATTTAAGGCAGTAAAAAGGACAGGGTTATCCCCGCCCCGGGGTACTGTAAGAGGCGCTTTGACCACAATCACTGCATGAAACCTCACAAAATACATTTAAGAGCAGTAAGGACAATTAGCCCAACACTGTATTTTGTGGGCGCTAAAAGCCCACCAAAAATTGCATCGCCTCATAATACTTGAAAGGAGAAATACAGGAATTTAGTTTTCCAAATGTACTGTAGGGGAGGCGTATAGACCCCCAAAAATCAGCATGCCCCACTAATACATTTTAGAGTGTACAGGACATGTAGTCCCCCGACTGTACTGTAGAGGGCGCGTAGACCACCAAATCATTTTGGAAATGCCCCACCCTAATACTTTGTAAATCAGAAACGGGGACATGTTAGCCCGGGCCGACTGTAAGTGGGAGGGGCGTATAGTTCACCAATCCTTCCCAATGCACCTAAATAATACATGAAAAGAAGTTACGGACTTTTTAGTACCGCACTGTACTGTAGAGAGGCGCTTTAGACCCCCAAATCACTGCCGCACCTCACAAATAAAGGGTAAGAGCATTACGGGGACAGGGTTTCCCCGCCTGAATGTAAAAGGGGTGCTATAGACCACCCATCATTTGCATCCCCTTAACCAATAAAAAATGTAAGAGCAGTATAGCCCAAATGTAAACCCCACTGTTTTTTATAGGAGGTGCTATAGACCACCAATCACGCCCCCTCATGTAAAATGAAAGGGAGCAGTACAACTTGTATCCCCGAAACGTACGGTAGTGAGGCCTAACCCCCACCAATAACTGAAATCGCCTCATTTAATTAAAAAAAAAGAGAAGAAAAGGGACAGGGTTAGTATCGCCTGTGTGTGAGAGGCGCTATAGACCCCAAAACCCCTGCATGCACCTACTAATAAAAATGTTAGAGCAGAAACAGGAATTTTTAGTACCGCCTGAACGTGGGGGTGCTATAGACCGCCAATCCTGCTTTGCACCTCACAATACATGTAAGAGCAGAAAACAGGACATTATACCGAAATGAAACTGTAAAAAGGGCGCTTGGGACCCCCAAATTCACTCCCATAAACCTCACTAAACATTTAAGAGCAAAAACAGGACATGTTCCCCACTGTACTGTAGGAGGCGCTATAAACCCCAAAACCAACTCCCTCCCCCTCACTATAAAATGTAAGAGCAGCAGGAAAAGTAGTACCGCACTGTACTTTTACAAAAAGGGTCTAAAACCCCGCCAATCACTGCATGCCCCCTTTCACAATACATGAAAGGGAGCATAAAAGAAAATTGTAGTACCGCACTGCGTAGAGGGGGCGTAAGCCCGCCAATCATCCCTGCACCCACAAATACATGTAAGAGCAGTACGCACATTTTTTTAACCCATTCCCTATAGAGAGGCGCTAAAAGACCCCCAAATTTCACTGCCTGACCACACTAATACTTGTAAGGCTTACGGGACATGTAGTACCGCACGTACTATAGAGAGGCGCTATAGACCCCCAATAACTGCCTGCCCCACACTAATCCCTGTAGGGGCATACAGGACATGTATTTACCGCACTTTTCTATAGAGGGGGAAAAATTAGACCACCAATCACTCCCCGGGAACCACACTAATACATGAAAGAGCAGTACAGGAAATGTAGTACCGCACTTTTACTTTTGAGGGGCCCGTTTATGGGACCCCAAATCCCCTGCCTGCCCCTCCTAAAACAGTAAGAGAGAGTATAGCCATGAAGTACCGCACTGTACTATTTAAGGCGTTTTATAGACCCCCAAAATCCCCCCTTTGAAACCTCAAAATACTGTAAGAGCAGTATAGTCCTTTAGTCCCGCACTTTTACTATAGGGGGCCTCTACGGGCCCCCAAAAATAAAAAAAAATTTTAAAAAAATTTGGGGAAAAAAAAACCCTTAAAAAAATTTAAAAATGCCCTAATAATAAAACCCTTATGAAACCCAAAAAAAAAAAAAAAAAGTAGTTTAACAAAGCATGAAAAATCCATATATCATTGAAAATCGCATGTACGATAGAACCTGGTCGGGAAGGGAAAGAGTCGTTGCAGCCAGGAACTGGTTAAAGATTATGTCACTACGAATTTTCCAACTCTTTGTCACCACCTATGGCAAAGACTTAAGAATGCTAATTAGTGTGCCAATACTAATGAACATGTGCTACAAGGTAATTAGAGAAGACTCCCTGCTCCCTCCATTCGTTCACCTTGTTATCTTCCAGAAGTTTATCTCTTCTATGGTTTTGATGCAAATATTGACAATGTGAACTGGTGTCAGCTACACTCCATGTCGCCCTGGACACAAGCCACCTCCTCGACCGAGCATTTGTGGTCAGGATTTATGGAGGCCAGGGTTTGGCTGCAGTAAATTTAACTTAAATTATAGAATCAGAACACGGCTTATTTGTGTGCGCATTTCGCCGCGTATTGCGCTTTATAGGCAGTGAAATGCGCGCCGCAATTACGGTAATCCATGGTAAACTATGGATTATGCATTGTTCCACCGCACATACAGTACGATTGTATTGTATGCGTGGGGGGAGAATTGACATGTCAATTGTTTGCGGCGATCACGCACCGCGAGCAATTCATATCAATGGTGCCGGCCCCCCTGTGCTTTGGAGCAGTGCGTGCATCCAAAACACCCGGTGCATTGCGGCGCTTACTATACAATGCGTGAATATATCCTTAGGGGCCGTTTACACGGCAAGTGCCAAATACCGGTCAGTTCACAATGAGGCCCGAAAAATGTCGTGTGAACCCAGCCCTACCCAGAAAAACACAAAGGGCCCGAGCCCCGGATGTTTTAGGACCCTAGCAACGCCCCTGTTATGAACCAAATATATTCTATGCTATGAACAAAAGATATGCTATGCCATGAGAGAAATATGTGCTATGCGCCAAATATATGCCTTGCTATGTGCCAAAGATATAATACGTGCTATGAGCAAAAGATGTGCTATGAGCCAAAGATCTGTTATGGTGCAAAAGATATGCTATGCCTTGAGAGAAATATGTGCTATAAGCCAAAGATGTACTATGTTATGAGCCAAATATGTGCCAAGCCATGAGCCAAAGATGCGCTATAAACCAAATATGTGCTATGCGCCAAACATATTCCTTGCTGCTATGAGCCAAAAATGTACTATGTTATGAGTCAAAGATGTCCTATGCTATGAGAGAAAGATCTGATATGCGCCAAAGATATGATATGTTGTACAACAAAGATGTGCTAAACGAGATTTTTTAGAAGAGGAGGGCCAAAACCACTTGGGAACACCTTGTAGCACTGCTTGGTACTGCCCCTATATCAATCCCAGATAGCCCAGGAACACCCCCTGCTGTCCAGGATTGCTCACTTTAGGGTGGAGTTTGCACAAATCCTACTTCTTTGTGGTCCGTTTGGTGGGCCCCCATTCATTATACTGTATATATCTCTAATTTGTGCTTTCAGAAGGGCTAACATTCCTCATTAAGCAGGTGCACCCTTTCAGTGCGCAGAGACTTAATTGTCTTGATCGCTCCATTGAAAATTAAATATATTGTAAAAGGCTCATGGAAATCGAGCTGGGACACTACAGTGCTCTCTATTGAATGTAGTGTTCTTCAAGTCGCATCCGATTTACTGAAAATTTTCAATGTGAAAAGGGGTTTATACCCCTGCCCCTTGTTCATTGCATAAGAAGTAGAGAACCCCGAAAACCATGGTTTTTTATGGTTCCTATGGGTTTTGTACACTAATAAAATTTCTTGGTCAATTTTGACCTCACCGCTGACCACCCACCAAAAAAGGGTGCATTAACCCCCTACACGCAGCTATTCATCTGTAACGTTGTTTTTATAGTTTGCCCCTCATCAGTGCAGAGTAGAAGACTGGCTGGCTAGATGAGAAACAATAAGCTCAAAAGAGGTAATGTATAACATTAGGGAGCCACCATGTCGGTGTGTGGAGACTTATACACCATGCTCGCTCCATTGAAATTTAAATATATTCTAAAAGGATCATGGGAAAAGAGTCCCAGCTCTGCAATAATGCGGGGCAACACCCCAACACAGCTGTCTGTAGAAGAACAAACTGGCATGACTTTACTGATCCCTTTCACATAGCAAAGGCTCAGTGACTTGAGGAACGCTACTAGTGTTGATCGAAAAGTGTGAAAGTTGGTTCTAGAGAACTTTTCGAATTTTTAGAACTTTGGAACGAAAATTTTATGTTCGTTCAAGTAAAGTTTTGTTCGACACCCATTTTCAGTTTTTTTTTTCAGTGGCTTTCTGCACTTCTGGGTCCATCCAAACACCTTTTGCATTCTGGTCCATCCAAACCCTTTCTGCCTTTG